>BQNB010001561.1:91476-137417 GCA_026074375.1 Tanacetum coccineum | reverse complement strand
AACCGATTTCATCACATATATACATATTTACATAAATCAATTCGAATGAATGAAATAATATAAACAAACATAAAATGAAAGCTCACTATGCTATATGGATCCAAGTCAGGAAACACAAGGCACTCGTCTCGTACTTCTTGCTTCTTAGTCGTGGCTCACCCTCACCCGAACCAAACAAAAGCCAAACTCGAACCAACCCAATAACTTTCAATAATCAAACACACCCTTTGTATCTTGTACCCGGTTCGAACCCACAACCTTCCAAGCGAAACCACTTCCTTTGACGCTTGCTTGGTTCGAACCCTCAACCGAACCCAATGACTCCTTTGTTTCAAAAATATTCCACTTCACATAAACCTTGATGTATATCCATTTTTAATACATGGAGGATCAATTTATGATCTCCTAACCCATATTTGATGTGTAGAAAATCAAAAACACCAAAAGTGGTGTGGGTTGTATACACGTTCGAACCACAAGGAGAAAAGTGAGGGAGAAACAAACTAAAACTTGGTTCCTCCTTGTCTTAATCATTGTTTGTGTGATACTTGAGTGTGTTTATAAGATAAAAAAAAATCAAAATGGAATTGTGTGTGTGTGTGGTGATACTCGGCAGAACCACAAGAACAAAGAGAAGGAGAAAATGACTTTTGCTACTAGCTTGAGTACTTGTATATATCTTGTAGATATCTAGATAATATCTTGTAAATATCTAGATTTAAAATAACTTGTACTCACTTTTAGTTAAACGCGAGCCTTAAACGCGAGCTTTGGCCAAGGTCGAGAAACAAAACGACACGGTTCATAAAATAATATTTTATGATCATAAAAATAATAACGAGACACGTCATAGATTTTACGAAGCTCGAAACGATTAACGAATGCGCAGTCAAATGTTGACTCGCGAAACGTCAAAAATAAAAATTATCAATTCTTCTCTAAATTTTTCATAATAAAATATGAAAATATTTATTAGCGACGAATAAAATTTTAAATGTCGTCGCTCGTTCACGAAAACTCGTAAAATAATATTTACGACATCGGGCACGCAATCGTCGTACAATGACCTAAAACACGGGGTGTTATATGATCCCAACATGACTATGGAAGAATATATCAAGTTTGAAGAAGAAAACGCTCGTAGGCATGGTCGAGTGTTTAATTGGAAAACTGCTACATATGGAAAGATCAAGGTTTATGATGATCTTTACGACCTTAGATCTATGGAAGCTGAATTCCCAGATATAATCATTGATGATGCCTTTGAACCTCAAGATGCACTTCAGTGCAAATCTCAAGTAAGTACTCGCGTTAATGATGAAATCGACTTTAGAATATCATTTGATGAATTCGATGATGAGGATTACACAATAATTTGTGACAAAAACTCATTTCACTGGTACAAAAACTGGTATTGGTCACTCCAAAAATATGTGACGATATACATATGGTCACACGTGTTTTTTTAGGTGTTTGTCACTAAAGATCGCGTCACTGTAGGTCACATACGGTGACGTTAGAGAGTTCGTGGCTATTTCCATTGAAAAAGAGTGACCAAAACCCGAATATGTGTGACAAATTAGGCACAAGTTTTGTTGGAATAATCAGTATTAGTGACCGTAAACACTTTATAGTCACACGAATGATTTTGAGAGTAACTATTGTTCGTACTTTGGCCACATAAATATATAATATATGTGACATTTGAGATGATTTATTTAAGTAAATGTGTATTTTGTGTGAC
This sequence comes from Tanacetum coccineum, assembly GCA_026074375.1. Taxonomy (NCBI): domain Eukaryota; kingdom Viridiplantae; phylum Streptophyta; class Magnoliopsida; order Asterales; family Asteraceae; genus Tanacetum; species Tanacetum coccineum. Next base: position 135,673 of record BQNB010001561.1, on the reverse strand, counting down.
TATTTCCCGTCTTGTGGCCACATGAATCTATAATAAATGTAACTTTTGTGATGATTTAGTCACACAACGGGTGTTATTTTTTTGGAATTAGTCACATACAATTTTAAAAAAATGGCCAAAAGTGTTAATAAGTGTGACTATATGCTTTTTAAAATCAAGTAAATGTGTATTTTATGTGACTATTGTTCATCTAATGGTCACATGAATTTTATGTTTGTATGGCCTTTTGTAATATTTAGTCACACAAAGCATGGTTTTTTTAGGATTTAGTCACATACAAGTTAACCAAAAGTGGCCAAAAGTGTTAATAAGTGTGACCATATGTTGATTAAAGTCAAGTGAATGTGTATTTTGTGTGACTATTGTTCATCCAATGCCCACAAGAATTTTATGTTTGTGTGGCATTTTGTAATATTTAGTCACACAACGAAAAAATAAGGAAGCGCGGGGAATCGAATCCCGTACCTCTCGTATGCAATGCGAGCGCTCTACCATATGAGCTACACTCCCATTTGGCAATTGCATTCAAGGTAAAAATGCAACCAGGACCTAAACCTAAGGTGCAAGCAGTCAAGGTGAAAATGCAACCAGGACCTAAATGAATTCATGTTCTAATGCAAGTGTTAAAGTTACTAGATGAGTATAGTATTTATATAACACTTTGACAGCACAAATATATACTTGGCAGCACTAACTTCTTCTTTTAAACCTAATAGTAGTAGTATCAATAGCAGCATTAACATATGAGATTACTACTGGCAGCATTAAGTCTTGCATTAGCAACATAAAGTATACACTGCCAGCACAAATCATTCTTGTTCCTAAACAGTAGTGTTAGATATTAGAAAAAGACTCGGTCACCCCGTATATTTATTATTTATTATAGATCGTAGTTTAATAGTTAATAGTATGACTTTCGGTAATTAACCGGGTACTAATACCCAATTTATTATAAGTACTATATAAGCCTCTTCCAACTTTGGAAGAGGTAAGCTAGTCATTTTACACTTTTCATATTAAACACATTTTCTCTCACTAGATAATCTCTCTCTCATGTGTTTCTCTCTCTAGAAACTAGCCAAGTTCAAGAATCGACCCCGTGTTATGATATATGATATACCACAATTGGTATCAGAGCACATGGGATGATTAGATCGTGTGTATGTGCGATTTCATGCTTGATCTAGATCAAAAAGTATACTTTTGAAGGCTCTAGCTCATTTTTCTTGATTCTCCAGATTTTGATGTTGGTTATGTTAAAGTTTGTCCTTAAATTTTCACAAACAACGTGTAATTAAAGTCAAACTCAAAATAAAGTATGTACCTTTTTTATGTGATTTTACCTCTAAAACCTATTCAGAAGTGATCTAAGAATAATATGGTTCCAAGACCAACTCGAGGTTTATATTCATCTTTATCATCTATGAGAATGCTTAGCTGATCTTTGATGAATAAAGCAAACAGTGATACAATCTTATCCCCGTCTACTAGGTTAATTTTGTTGTTTCCATTCAATATAACTGTAAAGTATATAAATCGATCAGCATCTCCATCTAAACTTGCACACCTGAAACACTAAAACGATTGAAGTTAGTAATCTTATATACCATTGCCCAATAATGTAGAGATGGCAATTTGCACTTAATTACTTCTGATAGGGTCTTTGGGTTATGGTTTTTACCAAACCAGTTAAATAAAAAATCTATCTAAAATTTTTATCTGACTAATAGTTGTGCATGATCAATGGTTGGATTCACCACTTCCATGAGCCATTAATACATGCCAAATTCCTCTCCTGAAGTTCAAATAAATTAGACGGTACTAACCTCACCTAAGTGGCTGAAGGCCCCATAGATTCCACCAATAATAGTGGCATAAGTAGATTTAGCAATAGGTTAAAGTAGATCAATTAGCCGCCAAAGATTTGGATATAGACACAAGAGCAATTCCACGTTCAGAACCAAGAACTAAAATAAGAAAATTGCAGAAGCAATTGAATTCTGCAAGTCAAAAATGCCGTTAATATAAAAGTCACGGTTTAACATATGATCAAAAACAACAATCGCAATCAAAAGGACATAATCGAGTACCTCCAGCATCCGTCTTACCAAACCCCAACTCCTCTTCTGAATAAATCACTAGACCATCTGCAGTTTTCTTCTTGGGTCTAGCTGGTATTTCGCTTTCAAACATATCCACGTTAGATCCTCCGGTCTTGCTCAGTTTCTCCCTTCGGGGCACTGGCTCGATATCTTTTGAATCTTTACGTGTTCTTTTATCTGATTTTTTGGTATTTTGCTGCTCAGGTTTCTTTCTTTTTTTTGAAAATATATCATCGATTTCCTGTCCAAATGATTTTGGTGTCGAAGATGGTTTTTCCTTCACAGGAGTCGGTTTCTTTAGCGTTGGTTTGGGTGGCTTGGATGAACTCTTTTTCGGCATATCCCAAGTAGCTACATCAGGGTTCTGAAGCCCTGGTTTTGATGTCTTAGATGAACTCTTTTTGGGCATTTTCAGGATCACAAATTTGGAATTCTGCAAACATATGGACAAACCGTGAGAAAAGACGGATACTTTTGCTTCATTGCTCGTAAACTGTATTAAAAAGACATGCTCTTATTCTTAGATGAGTTAATCGCAATACAACATTAACTGAAATATATGAAGACTTAAAGTCACTAACTTTCAAGTTAGAATTCGTAACTGATTCACAAGATTGGCCTACAAAAGAACCAATTTGACAATAATAAACGAGTGATTAAACTTGGGACTACACAAGTATTATACAATTTAAATTCCATTTATCACATGATATAGTCTTAAGCTTAAAACTTATACCTTAACCTAGACTAAAAGGAAAATTACTGTCTTGAATTATTACTCTTGGGCACTAGGTAGTCTAAAAGCAGGTCACACCGCTAACACTTTTCCTTCAATGTTAAAATTTTCAAAATAACCAGATAAAAAGAATAAAGGATCCAAAAGACGGACCCGTGGACGAAAGAAGTGAATAACATTTTCATCTAGGAACAAAGTGACATAAAACTAAAAAGAAAGAGAATCATTCAAAATATCAATCCTGGTCATTTTTCAAATCAAATTTAACCATATTTATTCCCACTTTTGAATTACTTTTTTGTCATTCACTTCACATCATCTGTAGTTTAATGGCTTTTATAGTTTTGCTCCCCATTCATACAGAACTAAGACAATTACTGAGCCTAGACAGTAGACAAATCACACAAGCCTACTGACCAAATATGTCAGCAAATGTCCAAATTAATAGCAGAAAGCAGATGTCATAAGTTTCCTACACTTGCAATCTATGATGTTGCGGCTTGCAATTCAAATCCATGATGCATATATTGCGAAATAACAGATGTGGTGTTCCACAATACCATGCTATGAGCTCGAATGCAGTAGAAACCAAACCAGAAAGACTCCATAATAGTGAAACCACACATCATTCTTAATTCTAGGATCATAAAGTTTCTTTATCAAGTTACTTTACAATGGCTGAGTAAGACGAAACCAAGCAGCCCTATGTGTTTCTCATATGTTGGATACTTACATCTGCCTTGTATACGCAAAAGTAACTGTTTTCAAGAACACTTACCATGACAAATGGAGCCCAAATAGAAATAACAACACCCATATTGTGTGTCACTGCAACAACCTCAAATAAATAGAGAATATCAGATCCAAATATCAAAAGAATCACAATCAAGTAAATATTAGAAATCCCTAAGATTTTACCGTTGGGAAAGAACTCGTGCCACTCATAGTTGCCAACAGACATTTCCATGATCAACTTTGTTGGCGTGACCAATGGCAACATCTGCAGTGAATATGCAAAGTTCAGCATTAACTAATTATGATAATCATATAGTTTTGCATAATTATAAAGTAGATTTTCAAAACAAATTTTTTTTATTGAAACCCACTAGAAATTTATGTTCAATAACACAAAATACACTAATATTCCAATACACGCGTTCAACAAAATCATCATCTTACAACACAAACCAATAGTGACTGTTTCTTGCTTTTCAAACAATATAATATCTTAACTTTGTCCAAGTTACAAACTTATTCTAGACATCCAATCACGCTAATTTAAAAGATGAATTTTTATCAGTTAGGCCAAGTAGCAAAACCTGGAATTTTGTTGACCATCAAACGGGCATGTTCTGCATAATCAATTATACAAATCCTAAATCAAAATACCATTAGAAAAAACTCTAAACATCAAAGTTCAGCCATACAATCAATTATACATGGTCAAAATCAATAAAGTCATATTAACCCCAAATCTCCAAATCAAAATACATAAAAATTAACAAATTGACTTGATCAAAATATAAATTTATATAATACATATAAGTACAAATAGATAAAATAAAATTACCCAGGAAGATGGATGAGTGATATTTATGTTGGTGTTGTTGATAACACTTACAGTGGTGGTAATAGTGGCAGTGGTTGCTTCACGTGGCGGTTATTGTTCTATTGGTTAGCGAGAGGTAAGGGTGACAAGGGTGATGGTGTGGGTTGTTATGGTGGTGTCTTGAGGTTATGGAGAAAGTAGTGGTGAGGTGTTGAGTTAGAAAGAAAAGTGGATCTGAGATCTATCTTGAAAAGTAAATGTTGGGTGTTAAGTGTAAGTGGGAAAATGAAAGTGAGAGGTAAACGTGAGCGGGAACTGAAAATTGATAAGTTTTCATTTAGATTTCACCAATTGTAAAGTCTTGATTAGACGTGCTAACCATTTAATGTGACTATACACATTAGGGTTTGGAACAATCACACACTAAACTTTCTTTAGACACACATATTAATTTCGTGACCATATGTATCGAATTTGGTTTACACTTAATCTTGTGATGGTCTATGGTTTAGTGTGACCATATATAGACATTTTGGTCACATGTTCAGGGGGTGATTTATATTTGTCCTTTTAAATGTTATTGTGACAATGCTTTCAAACTAACTTTTTCTGTTATTCCACATTCAAAATTTTATATGTGGCTAATTATTTTAGCAAAAAATTAGCTGTTCACTTTTAAATAATGTGTGACAGACTTGACTATATGTTTTAACCACATATATAACTACTTTCATGTGGACCTTATATGGATTTTGGTCACATGTTCATTTATGTGACATATATTTGTCACATTATGTTGTATATTTAGTGTGATAATTTTCAATCTTATTCTGTATCTGTCCACGTCCCAATTTAAATATAAGTGACTAAATAACTCAACAAAAAAGAATTACCAGTTTTCCTCTAGTCACAAAAAATTATTTAAATGGTGTTTTGTGACATTGAAATTACGTGATCTTCTTCAACATCTGAGTCACTATCCTAAAATTGATGGTTAGAAATCAAGGCTTTTGAGCTTGAGGCCTGAATGGTAAATCTTTGTGTCTCTGACTCATAGATTTGATCAATCAGACCCTCCTCATAATTGTACTTGCCATACAGAGTGGCCAGGCTATCATTTTTGATAGAATTATTTGCCCTCTGAGTTTGATTCATGCTCAGCCATTTTCTTGGCAGGCTATTAACAAACGTGGCATTGACTTCTGCTTGAGGAATGGTAACACCATTATTTTCAAGGTCATTTAGCAAGCATTTTAACCTTGTGAAAGTTCCATTTACTTTTTCACCTTCAAGTGATTTAAAAGCATTGAACTTGAGTCTCAAGGCTGCAATCTTGGTATCTCTTGTGTCAGATGGTCCCTCATGAGCTAAAATGAGATCATTCCACATCTCTTTTGCAGTTTTGCACTTGATGACAGATTTCATAACATCATTTGGTAAACAAGATATAATGATACTTTTTAATCGTTTATCTTGATTAGCAAGACGACTCTCAGCATTTGACCATTGATTTTGACGTTTAGGCAAAGGATTTTCAGAAGTGGACAAACTTGACATGGGTACAAATGGTCCATCTTCTAGAGTTTTCAGAAGGTAAGGTTCAAGTCCGTCAAGGAATACTAAGAACCTAACTTTCCAACTCGTGAAATCCTCTTTGTCAAAAGCAGGAACATTTGTGACATGAGACCCTCCTCTTGAATCAAGAAGTTGAGGGAGGTTCTCATCAACAACACTTTAAGACACATTTGTTGTGGTCGTAGTGTTGATAGGGTCAGTAGTTGTAGGCATCGTGTCAACCCTATTAACATTAGGGCTACCCGGATTACCAGAACTTGCTCCAAAAAGTAGTGGGATAGGTGGTATGGTTCTAGACATGATTGGATCTTTATTTGTTTAAAATAAAGAACAGTTTATACAGAGTTTTATAAATCAACCCTGCTCTGATACCAATTGAAAGTCCCAATTAACACGTCTATATAGAATATAACACTTATCTAATGTAAATAACACAAGTAATAACTTTTCAATCGTGTAATGCTTTATTGATTAAGAATCAAAGTATTACAATGTACTATGGATCGCACAGGTTGAATGACAATGTATGATTACCCGCTGAATAAGTAAAGTTGATAGAGTATCAAGTTTACAAGTGAACTTATATAGCCAGCTGATAGGATCAGAGGTCTACTATGTAAGTTCGACAAAGGAGTAAATGCCTATAATAACAACAAAAATAAAAGCAATGACATTTACTCCTTACAACATTCACTATTTATACTAATACGAGGTTGCATCCTTAGTGGGGGTAGTTGCAACGTGTTGGGATTTAAAGACTTCAAGATGATTCTTAGAGTTAATGCTGCTCAGGTATACTTTGTACTGTTGGTGATATTAATGAAAATTATGCTAAGTAGTTAGTACTGGTAGTATAAAGTTACTACTACTAGTTACTACTGTTAGTATATATTAGTACTGTTAGTACAAAGGTTAGTACTACTAGTATATGTCAGTACTGCTAGAGTAAAGTTACTACTGCTAGCATAAAGTTAGTACTGCTAGTGTAACTTAGTACTGCTGATGAAGAATGAAGAAAATATTCTAAGTACTTACTACTGCTTGTGCTAAGTTAGTGCTGCTAGTTCAAAAGTTAATGCTGCTGGTTTAAACTGCTGAAAGATTACAACTGCTTGGAAAAGTTTCTACTGTCAAATGGATAAAGACAAGAGAAATGATTGGAGAACAAGAATACTTACGAAGATAAGTATTGAGTTATTTTTGTAAATAATATGTATAAGTTATTTGTTTAAAAGATTATGATAACTTAGGAAAGTATTGTAAGCCTTGTAGGACTCCTTGGTGTATAAAAGGAGGTCCTAGGGTATAGAATTCAATGTACCAAAACGAGTCATTATCATAGCTTCAAGGTTTTTTGTAACCCTAATACTTTTGAGTATTCGTATTTAATATATTGAGGCTGAAAGTTTGTTAAACTGTTTGTCTTTGATTGTTTTACTGTTTTATTATTCTTCTTAGTATTACAAACTAGATTCCGCATAGTTTGTGATATTCTCAATCTTAGCTTCTACCATAGTTGTCTTGGATCTATTCAATACAACTAAACCTTACATCAAGCTAAGGAGTTTCAGATCTGTTCATTGGGATCAACACAACGTGTCAAGAATCTAGTGGAGGACATACGAGGTATTTAATGCACGTCTAATCTTGGAAACTACTCACCCATACTTTAGTGAACAGTTCTGCCAACTATTCACTACTTTTATCAACTTCGTACTTGGTACAGACAACTCAAATCACCTTTTGTCGCGCCTTTAGGAGATATTGAGACATCAGAGAACACTTTAAACTCAGCTTGTTCTTCTTCAAAGGGTAGTAGGATAGTCAAAGTATTGCCACCTCTTACTCTCCTTAGAACCTCAACGTATTCCTTTTACATACTAGCTGATATCCATCCCAGCTGACGAGTATGTCTTCAAGTAATCTTCGACTTTCTTGATGATGTCTTTGACTTGAATACGTCCGACGTTGCTCTCTGAGGTTTTGCACTCAGAGAGTCCTTGCATTACCTCCGAGTCCACCGCTTAGAGGTTCCTTTCATTACCTCTGAGTCCACCACTCAGAGGTTCTTCAATACTTAGCTTAATTTTGTTTAAATCTAGGCAGCGACCATTGGGCACTGAATCGGCCCAACATAAGTTATTATGTCCCGTGGGTTTGTGTTGGGCTTGCTTATGAATGTATATGCTTTGGTCATTTGGGCTATTCCTTAAGAAATGACGCATAGAAAGTCTTCAAAAGGTAAAAAAAAAATTCTTTTATAGTATGATGGTTTACGATATGTAAGTTCATATAAATTGTTAACATCATAAGATTGTCTAGCCTAACATAACATATCAACAGATTGATATCAAATATATAAAACTATACTTTGTAATCCCAATTGACTTTCAGATCCAAAGCGCAATTTGTTCCCTTTCCTCCATTAAAAGTATGGTGGCTGCTACCTGTTCGTTGCGGCTTGAATGTGTGAGAGCCCTTCAAAATCACTTGCTCAAAGTCAGCCTCCGCCTTTAAGTTTGATTTTATTGTTAAGGATCCCCTCATGGGTACCGCCATTACAGATCTTCTCAGCAGAATTTTGCCATCATTTGAATCAACAGGACTCTGAGCTCGAAAGAGTAATGCATAGTAGCAAGATTGAATTGGATGATACGATTCCATAGAAAACTCACGTCCATCATCATAGTTGGCAAGTATAGTTCCACTAACTTTACGAAGAGTCTTGGGTTTAAGGCTTACCTCCATAACGGTATCAACTGCGTCCTTTAATAGCATGTAATACATATTTGTAACCCCATCCTCACCGTCAACAGAAAGACGACCACACTTACTATCTAATTTCTTTGCCCAAAATTCGTTTAAATCTATTTCAAATTTGGTATTGCAAAGGTGGAAACAAGCATCATTATTTTCTGTACTAGCATTGAGTTCGATACGAATCCCAATCCTGGAAGAGAATGGAATTGGACAACGAGAACTGGGATCGCCAAGGAATACAACCCCATTGTTGCGCATGTTGTGGGGTTTACTCCAATCAACGTTGAATAGTGGAACATAAGATGAATCAGGCTCAGATAAGTGACACCCCACATCTGGTAGTAGCCCATTCTTATCTGATACTGAAATGAGCCCAAACAACTTGCCATAATTAAACTTGGAATCTGTTGTGATAGTGGAACGAATCGAAAAGAATGGTCTACTACCGAGAATTTCTAGGTGGATCCCTGAAGAAAGTCAATTCAACAAACCAAAAATTAAAACTTAAAAAAAATACAACTATCGATAACTATATTTTGTTGAACAGTAACAAAAATTCTGCAATAGAGATAAGGGACCAAGAAATCGGTTATAGCACCAAGTTATTTAAAGACCTCTGTCAAGTATAGAGGTGGCAATCTTGATAAAAAAATAAAAAAATGAGTAACATAAGCCTTTTTAAATATTTGGGTCTTTGAGTTAAATGAATTGGGTCCAGTGGGCTTTTAAAATACTTTTAAATTAAATGAATGGGTCCAATGTGTCAGATGGGTCGACCTACTTAAAATTTCACCTAATTAGTTACAACTTCTTAAAGAGTGATATAACATAGTCATAACTTTTTTGTACGTTTATACGTTTTTTAAACGTTTTCATACATTTTCATCCGTTTAACTCACAGCCATAACATAATTAAAATTGCCATATTAAGTGAGCATAAAGTGACAGCCATAACATAATAAAAAATGGGGTAGGTTATAAAGACCCTCCCTAAAAAGCCGTTTGTACCCCCTGGGTTTTCCGGTTTTTTTTTTTTTATAATTTTGTTTATATTATAAAACAGTGAAACGCAGAATGCGGAACAAAAATATAAAGTTTAACAAGTCAAAAGTATTAAACTGTCAAAAAGTACGAAACAAATAAAAAACTGTGTTGCACTGTAAACTGAGGGACAAAACAACATGTTTTGTACATTTTTTGTATTATTTAGCAGGCAAATGGGTACCAACAGTAGCACACTTAAAAAAAATAAAGAGACTACAACGGTTGAAATGAAGAATATATGTACGAACTCTGAGTCACTAAAAGATGACTTTGTAACAGGTTTGAGTCATTTCCTAACCATAAAAACCGTAAAATTAGTCTTTCTAAACTGATTAAAAAACTAATGAAGTTGTTAAACTTATACATAATTTTGATTTTATTTATATATGATATTACAGTTACAAACTACAAGATGACCCAACTTTTACACTAAGTCATTTTTCATATCTCTACCCCCAATTCAAAAACCCTAATTGATGAACATCTTCTAACAAAGATGACTTTCAAAATCCACATTTGCATCTAAATTTCCTTCTTCCTTTTTGTTTCGAATCCTGTTATTACCCGTGAAATTGGGATAATCATTGATTGATTAATTCATATCGAGCGGGTTGGGGGTTTTCTCTTCTTGGGTTTTGTATTTCGATTTTGTTATTCTCATCTTTATATCAAATAGACTCGTTTACGTTTAATATCGCTGTCATTGAAACCCTTAGATTGTTTTTTCTTTTCAATCCTTTTTTATCTTGATCTCCCTTCAATCCTTTTTTTTAGGGTTTTGTCGTCTGCTGTTTCTTTTTAAGGTTTGGTCACCATGCCTGTCCAACGTTCTAATGAAGACCAAGCTGTTCGTATTTCTAAATCTATTTTTGTAACCAATTTTCCTGATAATCTTGGGTCGAAGGAATTGTGGAAGGTTTGCGAGGGGTATGGGAAGGTGATAGACGTTTTTTATTCCTAATCGTAGATCCAAAGCAGGTAAACGTTTTGCTTTTGTTCAGGTTTTAGTGTATCGATTTTAGATCGTTTGGTTGGGAAATCTTTGATACGATTTGGATTGGTCGTTTCCATCATGCAATGTTGCCCGTTTTGAACGTGCAAACAAAATGTAAAACCATCGGGGGCCTTCTCATCCTGCGCATGGTACATTCTGGGCATTTGTTTTGATGCTAGAGGACTTTCCACCATTGTTGCCTCTGTTGCTCCTGTCTCTTCCTCACTGGCGTTGGTTTTGGACGATCTTGTGTTAATATATTGTGACGTGACCTTCATGTCATGTCATGGGGCGTGTGAAAGATATTAACTCCATTCCTAACCTACGGATTCTATTAGCTAAGGAAGGTTTTGAGCAATGTGTGAAGCTGTCATATTTAGGTGGGTTATGGGTGTTGATAGAATTGGATAACGAGGGTTATAGCAAAGGTTTTTGGATCATGTAGGCTTTAAATCTTGGTTTCTGTACGCTTCTTAATGCCTGATAATGATTTTGTTATGATGAACGTGTTGTTTGGGGTGGACATTGAAGGTATTCGCCACTTCATGTTTGGTCTCGAGACAACGTTTGCCCAACGATTTGAGAAACAATGGGGCGGGCTTTCGGTTATCGAGGATAAATTTGGCTCCTCTTTTGCTCGTAAAGCGTTGTGCATTTAACAAAACACCAGAATCTATATTGGAGAAATTCAAGGTGATTTTTAAAGGCAAGGTGTTTGTGGCTCGGGCGAAGGAACTTTTTACTTGGAATCCGAGTTTTCTTGAACCTAAGGAGTCTGTTTATACCTCGGATGACGAATCAAAGCATGGCGCTAAAATTCTTAATGATGGGGCGCAGAATAGTGATGTCGAGTCAGATGATGAATGTAATGTGGATGGTATTTCCGAGACAATTTTAAGGATAATGTAGGATGAATGTAATGTTGATGGTCATGGTAAGGAGACGGACAAACATCAATCAGAGGATCCGTTTGGTTTTTATGATTTATTGAATAAACTTCCCGCTAAAGGCGTTCGTGATGCGAGTACCTCTTTATCGCATCCTCCTGGTTTTACCCCTAAAACTTCTGTGACGCACGCTAATGTTGGTGAGATTTGTGAAGATGGTCCTACTAATGGAGAAGACTTGGTGATAGCTAGGGTGGATGCTTAGGGTGACTGGACCATTCACAGGAGGTCCATGAATTCCTCTAATAGGAGAATCAGTTTCTTCTTTTCACATAAAGTCATTACGTTGCATTCTATCTTGACATTTTGGATGACATGGTTCGGGTTGGACATTCCTATGGGTATATAATTTGGATGGGTGTTTGAAAGATATGGAACGCATTATTGGCTCACAAGGAGATGAAGATGTTTTTAAGATGAACATTCTTCTTCAAGTATTCAAGGTCTTCGGGCACAGACAGAAAAAGGAGTGGTTAAGGAGTTAAATTGTAAGCTTTGGGATCAAGTTTTTAGCGTTGCAAGAGACAAAGATGGGATTGTATTTCTCATATGGAGTAAAGTCCCCTATGGGAAAATTCAAACTTTGATTTTGTTGCCAGTGACTCATTAGGGAATTCTGGTGGTATTCTTTGTATTTGGGAGGCTTCTATCTTCAAGAAAGATGCGCTACTATTTCTGATAATTTTATAGCTATTTACGGCACATGGTTACCTCGTAATGTCAAGATTCTTTTGGTGGCGGTTTACGCTCCTCAACAGCCTGGGAGCAAAAGGGCTCTTTGGGATTTTTTATCTAATCTTGTACGGAGATGGAACGGCGAAGCTATTATAATGGGTGACTTTAATGACGTTCGGACTATGGATGAAAGACTTGGTTCGTCTTTCAATGTTTCTAGTGCACGGTGTTTTGATCGGTTTATTGTGTCTTTGTCTGGTGGATGTCAAGTTGGAGAGGGTACTCGTTTACTTGGTCGCATCCCTCTGGCTCCATAATGGTTAAGTAGATCGCTTTCTGTTACGGAAGGTATTATCTGCTGTAGTCGTTATTTAAGCTTTGTATCTTGACCGTCACTTGTCCGATTCATCGTCCTATTCTTTTGAGGGAAGTTTTGTCTGATTTTGGTCCGACTCTGTTTCGGTTCTATCAATCTTGGTTAAGGATGGAGGGTTTTGATTCGATGGTGGAGCATGCGTGGTTGTCTTTTTCGCATTCTGATTCCAATGCTATGGTTAGGTTACTTTTTTTCTTTTATAAGAAGATCTTTGCAAGTCCTTAAGTTATTATTCGTTTATGGGTTAAAGATAAAAGTTTCATCTTCTTATCGAAAAGAATTCCCTACAGAATGATTTGATCTCTATTGATAAAGACTGAAAGGGGAAACGTTTCTGATGACATCCTTCTCAATCGGATGGATCTAAACCGACGGCTGCAAGATATTAAACTTTTGGAGGTTAAGGATCTGGTTCAAAAATCTAAAATCAAATGGGCTATCGAAGGAGATGAGAATTCTAAATTCTTTCATGGTATTATTAATAAGAAAAGGTCTCAGTTGTCGATTCGTGGTGTTTCGTTGGGGCACATGTGTATGATCGAGTATTGTGAAGGAGGCATTTAGGAATCACTTTGAAGTTCTGTTTCAGCAACCGTGTCATGGATTTCTGTCTCAAACTTAATGCTCCTTTTCATAATCGGTTATCTTCGGATCAGGTGGATGAGCTGGATAGGGCAGTATCGAGGGACGAAATTCGTAGGGCTGTTTGGAACTGTGGCGAGAATAAGTCTCCTGGCCCCGATGGTTATACGTTTGAATTTTTTAGAAAGTATTGGAGTCTTGTCGGAGCGGATTTTTGCGATGCGGTCGACTATTTTTTTTAAGAAATCTGGACGGTTTCCAAGGGGGTGTAACTCGTCTTTCATCGCCTTAATTCCTAAAGTTAATGATGCTAAGTTCGTTAATGATTTTCGGCCTATCAGTTTGATTGGATGCGTTTATAAGGTGATCACGAAAGTCTTAGCTAATCGTTTGGCTACTGTTATATCCGATTTAGTTTCCGAGACTCAATCGGCCTTTGTTGCTAATAGACAAATATTGGACGGTCCTTTTATCTTAAATGAGATGTTAAACTGGTGTAAGAGAAAAAGTAGATGCATGCTATGTTTTTTAAGGTGGATTTTGCTAGGCGTATGATTCGGTTCGGTGGATTATCTCTTGGATATTCTTATGCGTTTGGGTGTGGGCGAATTGGTGTAGGTGATCCGTGGTACTTTTACTGCCTCTGGTTCCTATTGGTTAATGGTAGCCCATCGTCCGTGTTCCCTTTTTGTTGTGGTTGAAACAAGGAGATCCGTTGGCCCCTTTTCTATTTCATTATTATATGGAGTCGTTACCTATCATCTTTCCCCGTGTTGTTGATGATTGGGCTGTTTAAGGTTTCAATTGCATGGCTCGGTGAATATTTCTCTCTTTTTTATGCTGACGATGCCATGTTCATTGGAGAGTTTTGGTCCGAACAGAACTTACATAATATTGTTAAAGTTCTTAATTGCTTCCATCTTGCGTCGGGTCTTAAGATCAACATTGCTAAGAGCCAAGTCTTGGGTGTCGGGGTTTCTCAAAATGTTGTTGTGCAGGCGGCGAATAGGATCGGGTGTGCTGTTTTGAACACTCCTTTTCGTTATCTTGGTGTGACGGTTGGGGAGTGTATGTATCTCGGAGTCGGCCTTGGTTGGCTGGTGAAACAAACTCCAAGGCCCGGTTTATCTTTAATGAAGGTTAAAACCTTTCCATTAGATATAGCGGAGTTTGACCCTTCTTAAATCCGTTATTGGGCCTCTCCAATTTATTATATGTCAATCTTTAAGGTTCCAAAAGGCGTGTTGAAGACTATGGAATCTATCCGTAGTAAGTTCTTCAACGGTGTTGATTCTTCGGATAGAAAGATTTCGTGGGTAGCTTGGGACAATGTCTTAGCGTCCAAACTGAACGGTGGTCTTGGTGTCTCAAGTTTCTTCGCGTTGAATCGTGCTCTTTTGTTGAAGTGGGTGTGGCGCTTCATTTCTGGCGATGGCTCTTTTATGGTGTACAAAGTTATTCAAGCGATTTTGGCTCCATAGTTTGATCTTCATGTGACGATCACCCTCGATTTTGTGCTCTATTTTTAGTGAGTAAAATCTTATGATAGATTCCGGTTTTGATTTTTTTCGCATTGTAAGAGGGATTGGGGACGGGTCTTGTATCAGGTTTTTGGTATGATATTATGGTTAGATGATGCTCCCTCTTTGTGTTCAGTTTCCCCGTTTGTTGCTCTCGAATTGGATAAGGAGATTGTGGTGGCTAATAAAATGGGAGCTTCTTCGGTCTCAGCTTCTTTCGCGGACGTGCGTGATGGAGCAGAGCGGGCGACACGCGTGGTGGGGTCACGCAGTGGGATGACATTTCTTAAGTATGAACTCGGTTGTTCCTCTCCTCTTCCAAAGATAGGTGGACTTGTGTTTTGCGGGAGATGGAGTGTTCAAGGTTAAGTCATCTGGAACTTTATTGTTGACTTGTTACTCCCTTCGTCGGGATGTTTGCAACGAGAGGGTAAAAATTCATTCCCATTAAAGTTAATGTTTTTCTTGGCGTGCTCGTCGTGATAGGTTACCTACTAGAGTCAATCTTAGCCGTAGAGGTGTTTTGTTGGATTCCCATCTGTGTCCTCTTTGTAATGCTGCTATGGAGGATGTTCAGCATGTTTTCTTTCGAATTGTGACGTAGCTCGGGTGTACTTCGTAAAATTCTGTCGTGTGGGATTTGGATTGGCAGGAGTTTGTTCTTTCTCGGATTGGGATGCTTGTTCTTATACCTTTCGTCTTTATTCCCGTCTCAAGTCTTTTTAGAAGGTGTTTTTTATGTTGCTTGTGCGGTTTTGGAGGTTCGGAAATCAGTTGGTCTTTGATCGCTTCGCTATATCAGTACGACGATTTTTTGATGACATTGTTTCTTGGTCCTTTTTTGATATATAGATATGATGAGTGTGTTCTAGGTAGATGTAATAGGGTTTTTTCTTGGGAGTATTGGTTAAAAAACCCCTATCTTATTTCTTTGTAATGTTTTTCTAGCTCCTTGCTAGTTTTTTTTTAATAAAGTTGCCGTTCAAAAAAAAAAAAGTCATTTTTCAAAGGCATAATAATAAGTTACGATACTTTATGCAAATAACCATATATTTAACTTAAATTGCATGAAATGAACAAACTAGCATATAAAATATCAATTATTTTCAATATTAAAATTGGTAGTTACCTAGCAACAGATCGAATAAGTAACAAAAAAAAAAAAAAAAAAAATCCTTTTAATAGGGCTTCTCTTTTGTTTATTAAAATTGGTAGTTACCTAGCAACAGATCGAATAAGTAACAAAAAAAAAAAAAAAATCCTTAAAAGGCTTCTCTTGTTTTCTTTTAGACCCCTTTTGGTTTTCTGTGGCCACACGAGTGTTCATATCCATCTCTTGTTTAGCGAATGATTGTAATGATTTGGCCGAGTTTGAGAATTCCACACATCAAAAGAAGTTCAAAACTGGTTATAAAATGTGGTATTGTGACTAACTTTGTTTTTTATACAACTGTGATACTTTTACCTGAGTTATTTAAACTCGACTCAGTTTTTGATAAAATCTTTTACTAATTCATAGTAAATTATTCAGACATGAACCGATTCAATAGTACGGTAATGAGTTTTATGATATTCTAATACACCCAAAGCAATTTAAATTTAAGATACGGCCAAAAAGCTTAAATAAATCTCAAATACTGCCTTTAAAAAAGAGCAAAATAATCAATGGTTTATAAACAAAAGATGGTGCCACATAATCCTATTAGAGTACTTATTATATTGTATATTCAGTGTAATCGGCCCATTGGCCCGAACTCAGTTTGTATAGCTTCTAGGGTAACCCATAGTCTAGAAGGTTTATTTGTGTCATATATACAGGTCGATTGTTATCAATAATAGACAAACAATCAACAAGCAAATCAATTAATCTAATAAAATATCTCATCTTAGTCGTCCCCTCCCCTATTCTTTCTCTACCTCACGTCATTAATTTTTTCACCAAATCACAAAAAACATTTGCCTTCTTGGTTTTCTGTATAGAAGAGTCGCATACAACCAACAAAAAAAAGATTATTCTTATGGCTTCTCATGATCAGCAATGGTATATGGATACTGAAGCAACTTCTCACCTTTCATATCACACCGGTAACCTTCAAACATCTTTTCGTAATCGTAATTTTCATTCAGTTATTGTTGGAAACGGATCATCTATACATGTCACCCACTCTGGTCATGTACAAATCCCTAATCCATATCGTCCCCTCCACCTTAGAAATGTTCTTGTCACACCCAATATCATTAAAAACCTTGTTTCAATACGAAAATTCACCACCGATAATAAATGCTCCATTGATTTTGATCCATATGGTTCCACTGTACGAGATTATCATACCCGTCAAACCCTTCTTCGTTGTGACAGCACGGGTGATCTATACCCTTTACACGTTGCCGCCTCAGCATTCGCCCTACTTACTAATAACCATTCCCTTTGGCATCAACGTCTTGGTCACCCTGTTGACGCTGTAATTCAAACAATATCGTCACGTGACCTTGTGTCTTATAATAAAAATACTCAACACTTGTGTTGTGCCTGCCAGTTAGGCAAACAAACAAAACTTCTCTTCCAACGGTCTACCTCTATTGTTACATCTCCCTTTGACATTATTCACTCTGACCTTTGGACATCTCCTGTCTCTAGCATGAGTGGATATAAATACTATGTCCTTTTCTTAGATCATTATTCACATTTTTTATGGGTCTACCCACTTCACAGAAAATCTGATGCGCAGTCAAAACTTCTACACTTTTGTGCCTTTATAAAAACCCAGTTCAACCGTGAAATCAAAGCTTTTCAATGTGATCATGGTGGAGAATTTGAGAACAACTCCCTCCATGAATTATTTGCCACTAATGGCATCCAATTTTGTTTCTCATGCCCACGTACATCTCAACAAAATGGCAAATCTAAACGCATGATTCGTACTATTAATAACGTAGTACGTTCTCTACTCTTTCAAGCCCGTCTTCCTCCCGAATATTGGGTCAAAGCACTACTTACTGCTGCTTACTTACTTAATATCCTCCCTTCCACCTCTATCAACAGCAAGGTTGCAAAAAGCGCTAGGCGCTAGTCGGGCGGTCGACCACCGCCTAGCTAGTAATCGGTCGAGGCGCCGCCTAGGCGGATTGACATTTTATATGTTTTTATTATTATTTTTGATATTTTTAATATTTATTTGATATAAAATCTGCAAAATTTATATAATTTTAATAATTTTATTAATGTTTTTATTATTTTTAATTATATATATTATGTATATGTGTAAAATTTACATTGTATCTGACTTTTTATTAAGTTTTCATATACTTTTAGTAAAGCCCATTAAGATATGTGTTAGGCCCATTTATTTTAGTGGACCAAAAATTAGGTTTTACATATAATATTATGATACACGCAGCAGTCACTCTTCTTTTCACCTACTTTCTTCTTCTTCTCTTTTCTAAGTGTCCCATCCACAGAACCACCACTGTTTCTCAGTTAAAAACACGATCAAGAAAATCAAAAACACCAAAAATCCTCCGATTTGTTGACCCGCCTAGCCCGATTTGACCCGCCTAGGCGGGATGTTGACCGCATTTTGACCAAAACGCCTAATTTGGCCGATTTGCCCTAAATCGGGGCGGTGTATGCCCGACTAGCGCCTAGGCGCCGCCTAGGCCGCTTTTTACAACACTGATCAACAGTGACATCCCTTACACAAAATTATTTAACAAACCAACCTCTTATACCCACCTTCACACGTTTAGATGCCTTTGTTACCCTTACACCTTTCCACCGCACAAACTTGCCCCTCGTACCACACCATCTATCTTTCTTTTTGCCCATTGTAAAACATGCTGATATATGGATTGTTATCAAGCCTTTGCTGGTTTCTCGACAATGGCCTGATTCATAGTTTGTCGTGAAGATTGCATTTCTTCTACACGGCCATCTTACAGAGATAATTTACATGCACTCAACCAAAGGATTTACTGATTCAGCTTTTTCAGATTATGTTTGCCTTTCTGCAGATTAGTCGCTTTATGCGTTTTAAGCAGCCCTCGAGCTTGGTTTCAGCGATTTTCCAGCTATGCTATTCGAGCCGATTTCTATCACAGCAATATTGACTCGTCTCTTTTAATATTTCACAGAGGTTTCAGATACAACTTACTTACTTACTTTTTGTAGATGAATATCATTCTCACAGCTTCTTCTACTATTCGCTAATGCTAGTATCATCTTTCGCTATATGCGAAGAATTTGCTATGAAGTAACTTGGCCCACTCATCGATTTTCTCGGGTATATTGCCACGCGTTACTACCTTTAGCAAATTCTTGTCTCAGACGAAATATTGCTACTGGTTTCTGTGCGGGCACTAGTTTGCTCAATTGGAAACTTACAGGGACCAAGTTGTCACGAAAGAAGCTTGGTACTGATGGATTAACCGGTCCTGATCTCTACTTTATATTGTAGCCTTGCGGAGCATTCTGTACCTACATTTACCCGACCGATTTGTCATTTGCAGTTCTAACAGTTATGTCTTTAATGCATGATCCTCGAGGTCCGTCACTTAATGCTAGAAGTGTTCTCATGTTATCGTCTCGAGGAAAAACCAATGATCTTAGATTAAAATCTATTTCGATTAATACATCACAGCTTATTGGCCTACTCTTTTTGATGCTGACTGGGTATGGTTGTCCGGTACACGCTGGTTCTACTTCTGGTTACTGAAAAATAATGTTATTTTCTCTGAGTGACAACCTCCTAAGTGTGATCTTCAAACGCCAGGACAATTGTATCGTTTTAGTGCTGAGGCTGAATATCGCAGGGTTACGAATGTTGTAGCTGAGACATCTTGGATTCGCAACCTTCTTCGTGAGCTCCATACCCCTCTTTTCAAAGCAACCTTGATCTATTGTGATAATGTCAGTGCTGTATACGTGTCTGCTAATCACGATGCACTTCAGCCGTACCAGACATTAGAGATTTCAAAATCATTTTATTTGTGACAAAGTAGCAGCAGGTCATGTTCGAGTTCTTCATGTCCCTTCACAATTTTAGTACGCAGATATCTTTACAAAAGGACTCCCATACCCACTGTTTGTAGATTCAGCTAGTTCGAGCGTTTGTAAATCTCCCGCTCTAACTGCGGGGGCGTATTAGAGTACATATTATATTGTATATTTAGTGTAATCCGCCGTTGGCCGAGGCCAGTTGTAAGCTTCTAGGGCAACCCATTTGTCTAGATGGTTCCTTTGTATCTATTTATAGGTCAAATTGTTATAAATAATAGGTAAGCTCTCAATCAGCAATTCAATTAATCTTAATAAATCCAGGGGGAAACCCGACCTTTTATTAACTGAATTTTAGAATTATAAAAATCTTGATAACGCATCCTCGGAGTGATATTAAAAAATTCACCCCAAAATATGAAGAAGTTTCATTACCACTGCAGTTGCCTAATATGCGTTAATCGTTTTGTCTCGCTACTAACCCCGACTGCCAAAACTTTCGAAGTTACGCTCAATCTTAACATAAATAATTATGTCTTTATAATAATCGAATTAGTTTATAGAATATGACTTGGTTTAAGAGAGCCGATGACCTAGCAAAACTTTCAAAATTACACTACATCATGATAAAAATGTCACATATGCCTTTTATAAAAATCAAAATAAAAATTTAGAATTAACTTTGGTTTAAGAGAAGTGGAATTTAAATTCAATGTTGTATGAGAAAAAGCAAGTGAAAATATACCTTGCACACAGAGGAATAGTATCAGGCAAATTTCTTACATAAACCGTGAAGGCATGCACACAACATATCTGGCGACACAAATAGACAAGTGTCTTTGAGAACCTGAAAAAAAAGTCAGATTATCAACACAATAATATAATTTACATAATCATATTAGTGAAATTAGGAAAATTTATAAAAATCAAACTTTTCACTTCATTTTTTTCTTCTAAATTTGTGAAATGTGTTGATTAAGTCAGCCAAGTAGTATTGAATATTCAACTAAATGTTTTGTACCCAGCTAGAAACCAAACTAGGTTTTTCAACTGGTATTATGATTATCTATTTGTAGCATTGCTTACCCTAAAGCATGGGACTAGATAAATCAACCATTTTAAGAGCATATTAGAAGAAACTATAATGTTTAGAGAACCTATGCTTTATAACTTCAACTAGGTACTGTATGTTAAAAGAATAGAAGTTCATTAAGATATTCGTCTTACCTCAGTAAACTCGAGTAAGTGAAATTCTAATGCTCGTTCTTTACCTTGCACCCCCTTCCTTTATTATTCTTCAATATTAACTCTGAAGCCTGTTGCAACCATATATCAGTTCACTTGATATCCAAGAACAGAAAGCAATAAAATTGGGGTTGCAACAACATTGAAACGGAAAAAAAATCCTTACCTTCTTTAACTCATTGATCTCTTCACGAGAATTCGTGGTAATGCTATAAATTTGAGCTCGTGTTTCTAGCAGATATACAAAAGTATTTTCCTATTTATCATTGAAATTAAGCAGATCAAAAACAAGATCGGATTACAGATTTTAAATCGATGAGAAATACAATATGTAACAGCATAACATCACTAGTAAAGAACATCATCAGAATACCTTTTCATTAAGCATCTCATCGACATCGAATGTGCATGAAGCCAGTCTATAGTTTATCAAGAATGTATACCTGTTAAGAGCACAAAATGTTGGTTTTAATCTTGAATAAATAAGTATTTTAGTTGTATTTGAATTAAATAAATGGTAAAAGATCATGTGATGAACTAGTCTAAGTTAGACCAAGTATTATGTGCATGTTGCACGTTGGATAGAAGTGGTCTAGTGTTTCCTGGTCTTTAGGTAGAGTAAGTTGCTATCTTTATGTTTGACAGTTGCTTTGTAAGGCTATATATAGCCCCATTAGTTTATTCAATAGTATGTAGAGTTTTAGTCTCTTTCTCCATTATAATTATTCTTTTCAACAAGCTTTGAATCTACACGTGGTATCAGAGCTAGGGGGCTCATACCTGATGTGTAGCAAGAAATAAATGGCTGATTGCAATCTTTGTAATCAGGCAACGAAGGTTACAGCAAGTTATAGCAAGTTAGCAAGCAAGAAGGTTGTCGCATAGTCTGTAGCAAGTAGCAGGCAAGACAACGATAGCAAGTAGAAAGTTTCATGTTTGAGAAGTTTAGCAAGAATGGTAGAAACATTAAGAACGTTGACAGTGCGTGAGCAAGGTAGTAACGCATCGCTTCAATGTCCTAAACTAACCGAAACTAATTACACCTCATGGTCTATTTTAGTTGAGACGGTGTTGAGGGCATATGGTCTTTGGGAGTCGATAGATCCGGTAACCGGGGCAACTGTAGATGAGAAAAAGAATTACACCACGAAAGCTATAATCTTCCAAACCTTACCAGAAGATATTCTCCTACAAGTTGCAAAGCACAAAGATGCGAAAGATGTTTGGGAATCGATTCGGGTTCGGTATTTAGGAGCGGACCGGGTCCAGAAAGCAAGGTTGTGAACTCTAAGGAGTGAATTAGAGATGTTAAAAATGAAGGAGAACGAGACGATCAATGAGTTTTCTGGCAAGATAGGAGGCATTATGGCAAAGTTTAAAAGTCTTGGTTCTAGTCTTGATGAAGAAGTTGCAGTGAGAAAACTTCTCAATTCAGCCCCAAAGAAATATCTACCAATCATTGCCTCTATCGAGCAATATTCAGAGATTGAAACCATGTCGTTTGAAGAAGCGGTAGGAAGACTTAAAAAATATGAAGAACGACTCAAAAGCCATGATGAAAAGGAAGACGACCAAGGGGGGCTATTATTGACTAGTAGTGAGTTTTTTAGAGGAGGAAGAGGTCAGGGAAGAGGATTTAGTAGAGGAGAAAGAGGACGTGGAAGAAGTTCAGGTCAAGGTGACAAAAGCGGGCTTAGATGCTATGAGTGTGGAGAAAAAGGACACTTTGTAAGGGAGTGCACTAAATGGAAGGACGACGACAATGAAGCCAACTTGATCCATGAAGATGAACCGACATTGCTTTGACGAAATGAGTCAAGATTAAGGGGGTGAATGTTGGTTTTAATCTTGAATAAATAAGTATTTTAGTAGTATTTGAATTAAATAAATGGTAAAAGATCATGTGATGAACTAGTCTAAGTTAGACCAAGTATTATGTGCATGTTGCACGTTGGATAGAAGTGGTCTAATGTTTCCTGGTCTTTAGGTAGAGTAAGTTGCTATCTTTATGTTTGAAAGTTGCTTTGTAAGGCTATATATAGACCTTAGTTTATTCAATAGTATGTAGAGTTTTAGTCTCTTTCTCCATTATAATTATTCTTTTTAGCAAGCTTTGAATCTACACAAAACACGTAGCATTGAACATGAATAAATAGGAAACTTAACCTGAAAGTAAGGTATACTTTGAATTCAATATAAAAATTTTGCAAATAAAAATTTGATTATACAGAAAGTTCATAGTAAATTGACATTTACCACTCTAACCGTATTATTAATTCTCATAACATAAGTAGTAGGGCTGACATATCGTAAATATACAAAACTAAAAACCGAACCGTTGGTTCAGTTCGGTTTACGGTCGATTTTGCTCAGCCCTAATAAGTACAATAACGGTATGGATTATGTTAAAAGCATAAGTGTCTTACTGAAGAACACAATCTAAAACTGCTTCATGAGTATACCCAAGCGACTTAGCATCCTTGCCTGATAAAAGGAAAATGTAAAATTTAGCAAATTTGAAATTGATCCCCGTTATAATATGAATGGATTGATGATTAGGGACATGTTACATCACTAATGGGTTAAGAAAAAAATATATTTTTTACTAAAAACAAAACAGGTCAAACGGGTTGAAAGCTAATTCGTGAATGATTTTTGTAATAAAATAATTTCGGTAAAATGAACATCCAATATAATATACCTTCTGCCACTGCTCGACAACCAGATTGCAGTTCCTCAAACAAAGAAACAAACTCTTTCAGTTCACTAAAAGTTCGATATCCTACATAACTTGTTTTAGGGTATCCATTCCTACCAGTTGGGTACCACTCTTCAAGTCTAGCACACTGAAAAAAAAACAGTATTTAATTTCTCATCTTTTTTAACATGTTACTAGTTATGCTGTTGTGTAGAAGTTACTTACAGTGAAGCACATTTCAATATGCTCTTGTCTCCGTATAGGAGTCACATATACGATCCAATCTGCTTGTTTCTCTTCAAGTGCATACCTGCATATGCAGACAAAAGATTTGACAGCCACTCCTCATATAGTTGGTGAAATGTAACACTGTTGACAATAAATTTACTGGAATATATATGTTTTAATAAACTCAGCAAGTAAAGTACCTCAAAGTTCAGAGATGTTTATAAGAATTGTCGAAATCGCTCTTTGCAAGACTAAAAGGTGCTTTTCCTTTACCATTTATCACCATAACTCATTCTCTTTCTTTAATAAGAAAGGATTTCTTCAATAAGCCTTCAGCCCAAATCATGTCATTCTCCGGCATCTGAAATAAATGAAATTGTTAAACTCATAAACTGCAAAATATGTAATTTTATCAAACAGGCAGAAATGTAATTTTATATAATAATATATATAGGTGTAAATATAAAACTATTTAATATAACAAACTCTCAAACTCAACTGCATATATACCTTAAAAATTTTGCGACTGATCTTACGATTTAAAATTTAAGGCCACATCAGCTCTAGAATACTTAAGCATATGAACTAGCGTATCTCCGATAGCGTGTTGTTGAAACCGACCGACATCTACTCCCATTGGGGGATAATCTAGTACTAATACCCTTTTTACAGGAAGTTCTGGTGCCCATGTGTCTATTGAATGCTAATTTGATTCCTTGATTATTATTGATAACAACTATCCTATATATAGGATACAAGAGAACATTCTGGAATGATTACCATGGGCTTAGGCCCAATACAAATTAATGAATAATAAATGTCTTGACTAATAAATGTCTTGACTTGACTTGAATATTTGAATGTTGACTTGACTTTCAATGTTGACTAATACGCCCCCGCTGTTGGAGCGGGAGGAGGCCGTATGCTCAAACTGGAGCGAAAATCTTCAAACAAAGCTAAGGGAAGAGTTTTGGTAAAGATACCAGCATACTAAAAACAAGATGGAACATGAAGAACCCGAACATGACCAGCTTTAACCATATCACGAACATAGTGTATATTAATCAATATGTTTGGTGCGTTGGTGTTGAACTGGGTTGGCTGACATATAAACTACACTAACGTTATCACAGTAAACCAGAGTAGCTGTCGAAAGAGGAGAGTGTAACTCACGAAGGAGATTGCGAATCCATGCAGTTTCTGCAACAACATTAGCAACACCCCGGTATTCCGCTTTAGCACTAGAGCGAGAGATGGTGTGTTGTCGTTTAGCAGACCACGACAAAAAGGTTATCACCTAGAAACACATAATAATCGGAAGTAGACCTGCGGGTGGAAGGGAAACCTGCCCAATCAGCATCAGTGTACCCAACTAAAGAAGTAGTAGCAGAAGCATATAACTGAAGACCAAGCTCCAGGGTGCCCTGAACATAGCGCAAGATACGTTTGAGAGCAGCAAAGTGCGGCTCCCTCGGATCATGCATATAGAGACAAACCTGTTGAACTGCATAGGACAAATCTGGGCGAGTAAAGGTAAGATACTGGAGCCCCCTGCAAGACTACGGTATAAAGTAGGATCCTGAACAAGAACACCGTCCAGACCCAATTTAGATTCAGTGTCAACTGGTGTCCGAGATGAGTTACAATTAACCATATGAGCTCGCTCAAGAAACTGACGAGCATACTTTTCTGCGACAAAAATAAATCCTGTAGGGATGACGACAGCTCAGAGATGCCAAGAAAATAATTAAGTGCCCCGAGATCGGTCATATCAAACTCTTTATGCAAAGAGTCTATAATCTGCTGAAGTAGAACTGGAGAAGAAGCTGTGAGGATAATATCGTCCACATATATAAGTAAATAAGCAACCTGAGAACCCTGTGTATATATAAACAATGAAGAATCACACCGACTAGGAGAAAAACCAGCCCGAGTGGCATAACCTGCAAACCGCTGGAACCAAGCACGAGGTGCCTGTTTCAAACCATACAAAGACCTCTGCAAAAGACATACATGATTAGGATAACGAGAGTCAACAAAACCAGGGGGCTGATGCATATACACTGTCTCAGATAAATCACCGTTAAGAAATGCATTCTTAACATCAAGTTGGTGAATAGGCCACTGTCGAGACACAGCAAGGCTAAGAACGGTGCGAATGGTGGCCGGCTTAACAACTGGACTAAATGTCTCATCAAAGTCAACACCGTGTTGCTGATTACTACCGTTAGCAACAAGTCGAGCCTTATAACGACTCAAAGTACCGTCAGCATGAAATTTATGCTTAAATAACCACATAGATCGAACCAAGTTAACATCAGACGGCCTTGGAACAAGAATCCAAGTACCATTTTTAACTAACGCATTATACTCATCATACATAGCATTACACCAATTAGGGTCTTTTAGAGCAATAAACGGAGATTTGGGAATAGGAGAGAGAGATGAAGTGTGAAGAGAAAGACGTTCGATGGGTTTGACAATACCCGATTGAGACCGTGTGATCATGGGATGAGTGCGGGGTGGTTCATTAACTGGGTTGGTATTGGTTTGTGGATTTGGTGGATCGAATATGGGTGGTGGCAGCGGATTGTTTTGGGTTTGGGTTTGAATGTTGTTTGGTTCGTGACTAGTGGGCTGGTTGGTGGGGAAAGTTGGGCCTGGTGAATTTGGGCCGGTGTGAGGAGGACTTTGGGTTGGATCGGTAATTGGTGGAGCAGTTGGGATGCTCGTTTGGTGTGGGATGTTTGTGGAAGGATTAGGAAGTTTGGATGCAAGAGAAGTGAGGAGGGGTGAACGTTGAGTATCGAGGAAGGTGTAAGAAGGTGGCGAGGAAGGTGTCATAGATTTGTAAGGGAATTGTGTTTCGTCAAAGGTGACGTGTCGGGAGAGAATAATTTTGTTTGTCTCGAGGTTAAGGCAACGAAAACCACGATGATAGGCGGGATAGCCTAAAAAGATACATGGTGTGGCACGCGGGGCAAGTTTATGAGGTGAGTGGAGATGAGGGTAGCATAGACACCCAAAGATGCGAAGGTGCGAGTAATTGGGTGGTTTGTTGAAAAGGCGTGTGAAAGGTATATCGTTATGGATTGCGGTAGATGGTAAAAGGTTTAGGAGATAGGTGGCCATATGGAGGGCTTCGACCCAAAAGGTAGGGGGAGGTGTGCTTGAAAGAGAAGAGTACGAATGGTATTATTAATTGTTCGTATCATTCGCTCCGCCTTGCCATTTTGTTGGGAGGTTTTTGGGCAAGAGAATCTAAATTGGATGCCATTTTTGGCAAAAAGGGTGTGGAGTCGGTTATTATCGAACTCACCGCCATGATCACATTGGAAGTTTTTAATTTCACATTTAAATTGATTTTTAACATAGTTGCGAAAATGCAAAAATTTATCAAACATGTCAGATTTAGAACGAAGAGGATAAATCCATAGAAAATGAGAGAAATGATCAAGAAATAAGACATAATATTTAAAACCACTAGAACTAATAATGGGAGATGTCCATAAATCAGAATGAATAATATCAAAACAATGTTCGACAATAGAATCTGAACTATGAAAGGGAAGCTTCACATGTTTGCCAAGTTGGCAAGCGTGACAAATATGTGAAGATTTTTCTTTATTACATGAAATAAAACGACTAGAGACAAGTGAACGTAGCACTTGATCACCCAGATGTCCGAGGCGTTGATGCCACGTGGAGGCACTTGTCGAGAGAAAAGCAATGGGAGAAGTTGATGGCTTGGTAACTGGATAGAGATCGCTCGAGCTGTCACATCGAAGGAGGATATGACGAGTCAAGTAATCCTTCATAGAAAAACCAAAGGCGTCAAATTCAATAGTACATTTATTGTCCCTAGTGAACTGACAAACAGAAATGAGATTTTTAATTATATTGGGGGTTACAAGAACATTATGAAGATGAAGTGGACGATGATGAGAAGGAATAATGCTATGGCCTGTGTTGGTGACGGGAATAGACTTACCATCACCAACGTGAACAGATGGAAATAAGCGTTTATAAAAATGGTACTTAAATTACTTGCATTAAAATTTAAATGAGAAGAGGCACCTATATCCATGTGCCAAGTCGGGTCTTGCAGCGGCATAGTGCTAAACACACTTGGTAAAGGAGTAAGTTGGGATGCATAAATAGCCAGAGCAGGACCGAGTATACCTTGACCGGGATGCGGTAATCTGTAATGCTTTTGTGGTGTAAGCTGTTGAGCAACATTAGTCTTGTAGGCCACATATTGGGCTAGGGTACATGTGAACATATTGAAATACGATCGGAGATGATTTGAGATTACAGTAGTCGAGAAATATGGAGAGAACTTAGGGAGAGGGTCGACTTTTTAGAGAGAAATTAGGAGAGGATCGGTTTTTGCTCTGATACCATATTGAATGCTAATTTGATTCCTTGATTATTATTGATAACAACTATCCTATATATAGGATAGAAGAGAACATTCTGGAATGATTACCATGGGCTTAGGCCCAATACAAATTAATGAATAATAAATGTCTTGACTAATAAATGTCTTGACTAATAAATATCTTGACTTGACTTGAATGTTTGAATGTTGACTTGACTTTCAATGTTGACTAATAGTGTCTATACCATCTTTTAGCATCTTGTGAATGCTCTGCATGGAAACAAGAACAAGCTAATTAAGTGATACATGTAACGTATGTTTTAAAAGAGTTGGAAAAGAAAAGAAAAAAAATACCCCAGCCAACCATTTTTATGATAACGAAATAGCTACAAAACCAACATCTTCTATGGAGGCTTCTCCGTCTATTATGGCAGATTTCGGAAGATTTTTCTTGATGGCCTATAATAATAAAAATACCACACAGAAACATGTAACTAGAGTTAACTAGCTATGAGAAAACTATAGTATAAAGTGATTGACAATAATAAATTACCTCTCCAACATCTGTTGGTTTTTTAATATTTGGATACAATTGTTGTAACTCAAGGCTTTTTCTTAATTTAGGCCATATCCATAAGACGTTTTGGCTGTCAGAAGAAAAAAGTAAATGTATATGTTTCATAGCAAATAAAGAAACAACATATATATAAACATACCAATTGTAATCACCATCCTGCCCTTCCTGGCTGGCATAAATCATAGCTTTTCTTCAAATTCAAGGAAACTACTTTTCAGTGAGGCAACAAATAGCTTTGAGATTTCTTCTTGAAAGCTCCATCTCTTATCTTCCTGATTTTGCTCCATCTATCTAGTTTATTAGTAATTCGTTAGTTAGTTTGAACTGAAATAAATATAAAAAGTTAGGGGAAAATTTGAAAATGCTACATTCACAAAAAGTTTACAAAAAATTATTCACATAATGACATGGCAAATGAGTTAAACTAGTAATGTTGTGTGATTTTTCTCTTTCATCATTCTCATCACTAATGTTTACATGACAAGTGTATGTGTGGATTTTCTTTTGTATATCTTTTGTGGATATAACATTGCTCTTAGCTACTGACGAGATTACAAAGAAAAGATTGACGGGATTCGTATTTATATACCACACCAAGTTATTATAATTAAGTCCTATAGGTTTTAAAATATATAATCTTGGCCCTTCATGAATGCCTGGATTTCACATCATCTTTTAATTTATTTTTGTCTACAAAACCAATATTAGTATCTAAAATGTAGTTGTTAGCTAATTAAGAACTTGACAAGTATATTACCCATGGTTAATAAGCTTGATTATTTTGATGTACAATGGTGTAATCATGATAGGCTTTATCTCAAAGCTCGCATTATGAAAATGCACCAATTGTGGGTCGGTTCTGATTACCATTTTATTAACATTTTTGCGCTTAACCTAACAATTAATTTTAGGGTGTTTGTTTAAGCTTATTTTTAGGTTTACGAGCTTATCCAATTTAGGCTTATGTTTCATACGCTCAATATTTTTTTGGCTTATTTTGAAACTTGTCGGCTTATATAATCACTAGTACAAAAAGTGGTATTGGTCACACCAAAAATGTGTGACTATATACATATAGTCACACACGCGAAACGTTTCGTGTGTGACAAAAGGTCACGCGGCCGTAGGTTACATACGGTCACACATTCGATTTAGTCACACATAAGAAAGCTTTAGTGTCCGTATCCATGTTTTTTGTGTGACTAAATAGGTATAATTTAGTGACTATAAACAATGTACAACCAACAAATCATGTTTTTTTTGTATATTTAGTCACATACAATTAAACATAGAGTGGCCAAAAGTGTTAATATATGTGACCAATGATGTTTAAAGTGAAGAAATGTGTATTTTGTGTGACTATTGTTCATCCAATGGCCACATGAATTTTATGTTTGTGTGACCTTTTGTAATATTTAGCCACACAAAGCATGTTTGTTTTGGGTATTTAGTCACATACAACTAGGCATAAAGTGACCAAAAGTGTTAATAAGTGTGACCATATGGTGTTTAAATTGAAGAAATGTGTATTTTGTGTGACTATTGATCATCTAATGGCCACATGAATTTGAAGTTTGTGTGACCTTTTGTAATATTTAGCCACACAAAGCATGTTTTTTTGGGTATTTAGTCACATACAACTAAGCATAAAGTGACCAAAAGTGTTAATAAGTGTGACTAATGTTCATCCAATGGCCACATGATCTTTATGTTTGTGTGGCCTTTGCTATGATTTAGTCACACAAAGCATGTTTTTTGTGGGGATTTAGTCACATACAAGTAACCAAAAAGTGGCCAAAAGCGTTAATAAGTGTGACCATATGCTTTGTAAACTCAAGTAAATATGTATTTTGTGTGACTATTGTTCCCCCAATGGCCACATGAATTTTATAATATGGAAGTGTGAGGAATCAAACCCCGTGCCTCTCGCATGCAATGCGAGCGCTCTACCATGTGAGCTACACTCCTAAAATGTAATCAGTATACATGTGTTTTCAATAGAGAAACTTAATAATCAAATAATAAGAGCTATAATGCTCTTAATTATACTTGAAACACTTACAATAGTATCTGACGTGTCTTGTGAATTGTTATTGAAGTTCGGCTATTGCTGTCATCTCATCCAAATATAAAAGATCTTACCCAACGAATACCAAGAATCTAAAATATAGCTGCAACAGCAAAAACAAACATGAACCGAACGATTAAGCATCACAAAATACTAAACTTAAAATAATCTTTATGCGAAGTTATTGTCTAGTAGGATAAATTGCACCGGATATTATGTATAAGAAGATGAATGTCCTTAATCATAATGGTAATCCAGGATTTGATGCAAGTATATTATGTGAAAAAGTTTTCTAAATTACGTACCTTGTCGACTTTCCTGGAAGAATCTCCATCAAAGAGAAATCATGATGAGGGGGGCCTGCAATAACGGACGATAAAGATATCAACCAAGAATTTCATACACAGATTTACATGTGTTATATCACATATGGTATGATGAAAGGCCTATATATCACGAAAGGCAGCAGTACTAATGTTGTATTGGCCGCGAACAGTACTAATTTTCAAAGGCAGCACTAATTTTCAAGGAGCAGTACAAAGACAACACTAATTTTCAAGGATCAGTACTAATGTTGTATTGGCAGCGAGCAATACTAATTTTCAAAGGCTGTGACTTGATAAAAGAATGCATGTACTGTATCCATGTTTAATGCAAAGTGCAGAACCAAATAGTATTAACATTCTTGTATTCGAACAGTATTAACCACGAAGGCAGCACTAATTTCTTGGCAGCATAAACATATGAATTCTTTGAAGGCCAATATTATATTAATATCACGAATAACAGTATTAATATAAACTTATACCTTCCAAGTATATACACGCAATACCATTCTTAGTAAAAGCATGCCTGAATCTGAAGACCGCCTGAATCTGAAGACCGCCAATGCACGCCTGAATCTGAAGACCGCCAATGCACATAGTATTAATATAAACTTATACATACCTGAATTTGAAGACCCCCAATGACTGCCAATGCCTGAATCTAGATCACCACGAACATCCTGTGACCATAAACTATCAAAAAGACTTGTGAATTTGTATAAATATGCAATTCAGGAGTGTATTTAAGCTTTTTAATGTGTTTGAAAGAAAATATATTTATTTCATTAAGAGTGTAATACGAGTAATAGTTGTGTTAACCTTTATAGATATAGAGGTGAATTATATGCTAATGCTAAAAAATCTTACTATTGCACAGCTATGGGGAACTTGTAGCTCTCCTCATTCTTTCCATCCATATCAGAAACCAAAATGAACCCGGTGTTTTTAAGGTACAATTAAGATGCACATTAACGTCACAATTCTCCATTAGTCTCTTTTGCATCCATCACAGTTTTTATAAGAAGCACATTAACCCCGTAATTCGCCATTAGTGTCTTAGCATCCATCAGTCAGCTGATGCCTTCACAATCAATCTACACAGACCAATACAATATCATAGTTAGAATAAGATATAGTGATATACTAGTACAATTTTTAAGTCAGGTCATACGGGTATTTTTTAACACAGGTTAGATTCACTTGTAAGATGGCTATTTGGTACTATACTACCACTTGTTGGACTCAAGCTTTCCTTTAGGGTTAGAGTGATACCATTCCTTTCACATGATGGTTTTAGAATGTGAAGTTTTCCACCAACGGATGATGCTTTGCTGATATCTGGTTTGCTGATATCTGGTTTGACAAAGATGGGTCGATGAGAGAGCGAGTGGTTCAAATGTGAGAAATCTGATGCTGTAACTTCTTGACCTTTAGCTTTGTCTTATCAGATGAGTTTAAAGCCTAAAGAAATCAAAATTAAACAGTCAACCAATTATAACGCTAAGGAAGAACTTTACATAACATGTTAAAAATAAAAAGCCTCTCAAATCCTAAGACTTTATTAATTGAATCTCAATCAATTATACTAACCAGATACACCATATTCTTTTACTATCACGCATTCATGCCTATGTACATACGTATTATAATACACTTCAGGGCAAATTTCTACCCATTTGATAACCCGTTTGACCAGTTAAGATAATACTGTAACCCCAATCAGAGTGAATGGTTATAAACTCCACCTCTGTATTTCTTAATTGAAACCATTTGATGTGTATTTACTTTATTCAACTTGAAGGCATTACTAGTTTGGTTATTTATCACTAACATACTTACCTTTTTTGCTTCTAATTTCCTCCGCTACAAGAACTCTAATACAGATGGCACTTCTGAGCTACTTGCCAAAATTGCCTGCAATTATTGGAGATAAAATAAAAGCCACAGATTAAACACAACACAACAACCTGCCATCACAGAAAAACCAAAGCAATTTTTACTTTCTTTTTCTTTTATTTATATTTGAAGTGCTAAATAGGATTACAAATACATATTGGTACAACTAATAATCCAAACTGTTAAATAAAAATTCACATTGGACGAGTTTCAACTGATGGATAATAATATGAACAATATAACCTCATTCATAATTCTCATTAAAGAGAAAATAGAGCCAAATGGCCCAAAACATTCATAGACCACATTGGGCTTTCAGAATAATACCTGCAATAACTTATAAAATCGCTTAAGCCATGACATACACGTTATTTATTACTTTGCATCATCAGTTAACATAAAACTAATAAAAATCCACCACACCTATTGCTTTGTTGTATTAACGCTCTGACGATGTTATTTTCATTAGCATTGTATGACATATGCCTATTCTTTACATTACATAAAGTATTATTGATGGTGTTTGGCATCTTATCTTAGATCGTCACAACTCAACCCTCAAAGAGACCAAATCAGAGCAACTTATGTAAGCAAATATTAGTAAAAAACATAAACTACACTAGGTTGCAAAGTCACAAAACGGAAGCCGTGGTGATTTTAGTAAAGAATGTATGTACCGTTGGTCTCTATATAAGCATGTTCACAAAGCAATACCAACCGCCCCTATATAAGCTTTAAGCCGCTTAAAAATGCAATCCCAAACATCACCTATACATGTTTATTCAATAAGCAACATCATACATCCCTTTAAAAAGCCGCAAATGTGTAACTACATCCCAACACTAACCTAAATATGAGGGTTTAAAATAAAGACAACTTCAAACACAATTTATACTTTTTTTGAGAAGGCAACAAATTTATAGAACCAAAACAAGAGTACAAATGATACAATACAAGGCATCCCCCCCCCCCCCCACTAATCAATCTAAGTAAAAGGTGAGAAGGACTAACAAAACAAACCCAACTAATCAACCATAAAGAAGCATATGAAACAAAATTGATAAAGAACAAAAGACTACAAAAGCCAAGAATGGAACCAAAATTATCCAAAAAAGAAAAAGCCTTCCATGAACCTGGTAAGTAGCAGTCCCACATGACCAACCAAAATTATCAAACACAACTTATAATAATAATATGTATAAAAAGAGGGATTGTTTAGCTTATGCAATCACTCTGAATTTGACATAAACAATTTATCAAGCACTGCTTATTCCATTAAATAAAAAACTCATAAATTAATTATTTCAGAAATGTAGAAAACAACAAGCACCATTATGTTAAAATCGTATCTCAAACCGTCATAAAGAGCAAACGATAGGAAATAAATAAATTAAATTTAAGAAAAAAGATGAGTATCGGAATAACCTGCATAAGAGAATTAACTGAAGAAATGGTGTTGGTAAATTGAGAAAAATTACGCGTTAGTAAGGAGAACAACCGTGATGAAGAAGCTGGTTAGGGTTAGGGGATGTTTGGTAAAGGAGATGTTGTGTTTTTGTATAAAAAAGGTTAAATGTGTGATAAAACTTGACTCTATGATTTAGCCACATAAACAATTATTTCATGTGACCATATATAACATCTTGAGTTTAGTCACATAAACACTCAATGTGACCATATATAACATCTTGAATTTTGGTTAAACTTAATCATGTATGTCTATGATTTAGTGTGACCATATATGACATTTGGTCACACTGTTCAACTGTGTGACATATATTTGTCATTTTTAAATGTATATCGTGACTAATGCTTCAAACTTACCTTTTAGTTGTCATACACTTCAAATTTATATGTGGCTAAATATTCAGTAAAAAATAGCAGTCACTTTTAAATAATGTGTGACAAACTTGACTATATGATTTAGCCACATACACAATTACTTCATGTAACCATGTGACATATATTCGTCACATATGTATATATATAGTGTGACTAATGTTTCAAACTTATTTGTATCTGTCACACGTCCCAAGTTATAAGTGACTAAATAATCAACAAAAAATTACCAGTTACCTCTAGTCACATAAATATTCAAATGTGTGATAATGAAATTCCAAAATGGTCACACAAAATGAGTTCAAGTGTGGATGTTTATTTTATCCTGGTACATTTAGTCACATAAATATCTGACTGTGTGGCTATTCAAAAAATAGCATGTGTGACGAAATCCAGTTTTTGTACCAGTGAATATTAATATATCATAATAAGCTTGAATAAGCCCATAATGTTAGGATTAAATAATGATAATCAGAGGCAAAAGACCAGCAACAAGTATTCCGAACAAGTTCATAACAACAAGATCAGAATGCAGGGATTTGAGGACCCTGAAATTTATTTATGAACAAGTCAAAAGTACAAAGTGAAGTACAAAGCCCTAAATACGCTATTCTTATATATGAGAGCAAACCGACACACAAATGCTTAAGTATAAAGAAACTAAACTTACTACTAAAGATACTACCAAAATGACCAAAATGCCCTTAGTACCAAAATTACCAAACTAGCCTTAGGAGGTCTATGTCAAAACATCTAACAATCTCCACCTTGACTTTAGCTCCTAAGTAAAACTATATTTCCAGTTATCAATTTTGAGCAAATCCAAACAGTGACGAAACTTGCTCAAAGGGTCTGGTTTAGTTAACATGGCTGCAGGATTGTCTTTGGTGCCAATCTTCTTCACTTTGATTCTTCTTTCGGTACGAATAAAGTGATAACGAACATTAGTGTGTTTAGCCCGTTCAGGGTATACCTGGTCTTTAGCCAAACAAATAGCACTCATGCTATTGCAAAACACAGTCGCTTAATCTTGAGGGAAACCAAGATCTTTAATCAAACCTTTCAACCAAATTCCTTCCTTAGCTGCTTTTGTCAAAGCCATGTACTCGGATTCGGTAGTACATAAAGCAACTGATGGTTGTAATGTAGCTTTCCAACTTACAACCGAATTCCCAATAGTGAAAACATAACATGTTAAGGATCTTCTATCATCAAGATCTGCAGCATAATCCGAATCAGAGTATCTGGCAACCAAGTATTCACATTCACTATCGTAAATAAGGCCAAATCGGATGTCCCTTTCAAATAACGAAAAATGTGTTTCACCGCATTCTAATGCTCTTTTCCAGGATGAGCCATATATCGTGGCACAACACTCATTACGTGAGCTATATCCGGCCTCATGCAAAGCATAACATACATCAAACTTCCAACAACACTAACATAGTGTATTCGGGACATATACTCTATCTCTGCTTCAGTTTGAGATGCACAAGTAGTGGATAAACAAAAATTGGTCAATGAAGGAGTATTTATCAATTTTTCTGAACTCATGCCAAAATGCGATGTAACTTTTCTGTGTTAAGAAAATCTTACCATGTTTTTGATCTGGAATTATTTCCATGCCCAAAATCTTTCGAGTTGCTCCTAAATGTTTCATATCAAATTCTGTATTGAGAAGAATCTTCAACTTGTTAACCTCCTTAATATCTTTACCTGCTACGAGCATACATCAACGTACAAGAGTAAGTAGATAAGTGATCCTGGCGGTGGCCCTTTATGATAGACACAACAATCATAAACACTTCTACTAAAACCATGCTTTACCATAAAGCTGTCAAATCCCTTGTACCACTGTCTCGGCGACTATTTCAAACCATAGAGACATTTTTAAAGCTTACAAACGTAGTCTTCTTTGCCTTGAACAACTAAGCCTTTGGGTTGGCTCATATAAATTTCTTCCTCAAGGTCACCGTGAAGAAATACAGTCTTTACATCTAATTTCTCCAACTTCAAGTTGTGATGTGCTACTAAGGATAGTAACACACGTATAGATGTATGACGTACCACCGAAGAAAAAATATCATTGTAGTCGATTCCCTCTTTTTGGCTATATCCTTTCGCGGCTAAACGTGCCTTGAATTTGATGATGTGAAAGGCCGGTAAGCCGGTTTTCATCTTAAAAACCCACTTCCAACCAACAACTTTTCTTCTTTTAGGAGTTTCACCAATTCCCATGTATTGCTCTTATGAAGAGATTCTATCGCTTCACCCATAGCCATAATCCACATATCAGACTCTTTAGAAGTAATAGCCTCTTGATAAGTAGTTGGTTCAAGAGACTCCACCTCTTCAGCTACTTGCAATTCTTATGTGACACAGTCCTCAAAACCAAATCGACTAGGAGCTTTTACAATTCTACGAGGTCTATCATAGGCTATAGACCTATCTTGCTTATGTTCCAAATGTGGCAAATTTGTGTGATCATCTGGTGACGTGAGATCATTGTCCGTATCTCCTGGAACAACGTGCTCCACCTGTTTAAGAACATCTTCCACCTTTAAAAAAACACCATCTTCATGCTTCGATTCAATCGGATCTTGTTTTACGTAAAACAAGTAATCCTCGTCAAATGTCACATCTCGGCTAAGAACGACTCTTCTTTCAGATGGTGATTAAATTCGATAGCCTTTAACCCCATCATCGTATCCCATGAAAATTCCTTTCTCATCTTTCGGGTCTAACTTTTGTTCACTAACATGGTATTACGCGAGGCATCAAAAAATACGAAGCTTCGAATAATTTGCGGGCTTCCCAGACCAAACTTCAATGGGAGTTTTACAATCACTAGCAGTAGCAGGAGACCTATTGATTAGATAGCAAGGCGTGTTAAGTGCTTCAGCCCAAAAACTTCTATCTAATCATTCATTCAATAGTAAGCATCGAGTTTTCTCAAATATAATTTTGTTCATTCTTTCAGCTACCCTATTTTGTTGAGGAGTGTAACAAACCGTATAATGCCTTGCAATTCCTTCATCTCTGCAAACGTCATTAAACTAACTTGAAAAAAAAATTCAAACCATTGTCCGAATGAAGACGTTTGATCTTCCTTCCGGTTTGGTTCTCAATTAGAATCTTTTAATGCTTAAATTTCTCAAACGCCTTACTTTTGTGTTTCATGATAAACACCTACATCATTCTTGAGAAATCTCTAATGGTTGAGAGAAAATACCGAGCACCACCGAGAGAAGGTACTCGAATAATCGGCATGAAGATAATCGAGAGTCACCTTTGTTTGATGAATGACTTTCAAGAAACTCACCGCTTTTGTTTTCTGATGATACCATGCTCACAAAACTCCAAGTGATGTGTAAGGAAAGCTTTAAATTTATAAGTACTAGTTTGTCGATTTTTAAACTAAACACATGAGTAAAGTATTACCCACGTATGTAATATAATTTTTAAGGCAAGACCACGTCGTTCACAGTGACTTGTTTATGTTCTATAAAACTCAGAAATCAAAATGGATATTAAGCACTTTTTAAGCAAATTCAATAATAAAGCAATATGATCACTTGGATAGTAGATATAATTCAGTAGCATGGTAATGATGATGACCTCAGTTTAACAAGTTGGTGTTCTTGACTTGTAATTCACAATATAGTTGTTTTTGTCAAAAAGACGTTTTCACATATTTACTTAATTGATTCAAGACTTTTGTTTCCTAATTAGAGGATTTCTTACAGAATTAGCACAATCCTAATTAGTCCAAATGCTTATCAAATTCTCTAAGTGGATTCTTCCAACTAAAGATTAAAAACTCATAAACAAGTTTTTAAAACCAGACAATACAAATTGGTTCTTTCGACCTATACCAAGATGCATACATATAACACCCCCATTTTTACAATATAGCAGCGAAAGATAATCTGGGGTATTACTTCATGGATACAACAATCATAATCATAGAAAACAACTTTAAAAGAGACGTTGTTGGAAAAATTTAGTTATCATTCAATATAATCAGAGTTTTTACAAAATGCAGGTCCTAAAATCTAAAATATCAAGTTTGAATGATAACAGTTCAGCCACCTTCGAGTCCATGCCACTCCGTACCGCAACTTGCTTAATTACCTGAGATAAACATGCTAAAAATTCAACACAAATGTTGAGTGAAATTCATAGGTTTGAAATGTAATAGTTGAATACAAGTTATAGTGTAAATACTAGTATTGCCGAGATAATTATCATGGAGAACATTATTATCATGAAGAACAGTATTATCATAGAGAACAATATTATTACCCTAAACTCATGAATCACATAAGAGATATTAAAGAGATATTGGGAGATAATTTGATTGATCTTCCACCAATCGGTATGACTGAGAGGTTAAAATGGGTCTTCTAGGAGAAGACTAATATGGATAAAATTATACACATATTTAAATGCACGCCTTGTGATTCATTAAATGATCGTAAAAAAGGAAGCTTTAATCATAGTCAATCGCTTGAGTACAAGTAAAAACCCTTATATTAATTACCATACTTGATTTTATGAATTTGAAGTATAGCAATTAGATGTCAAAACTCCTTCTTGAATGATTACCT
The DNA here is from genome assembly GCA_026074375.1 of Tanacetum coccineum. Classification (NCBI taxonomy): domain Eukaryota; kingdom Viridiplantae; phylum Streptophyta; class Magnoliopsida; order Asterales; family Asteraceae; genus Tanacetum; species Tanacetum coccineum. The sequence continues at coordinate 95,952 of BQNB010001561.1, read as the reverse complement.
TTGCGAGGACGTTGTGTAATCATTAAGGTTTATGAATCTAAATAATCTTTAGAAAGTGTACAAGCTGCATAAATCCAAGTGTGGATTATAGAATGCATCTAGGAGCTGGACTTAAGTTTAAATCAATGACTTGATTTTGATTAAAACAAAGAGAATTCCTGAGTAAACCTTAGAGCTAGTGGGAGCACTATGTTTTGTTCTTTCTTAAATCTCATATGTTGTCAACATACTAAAAATATCATTTCACCTAAGCTAGATTTGAATACTTAGTTTGGAATAATAACTATGTCAAGAGATATAAGAAATAAAACATACAACCTTAGATCATATGTTTATTAGGATAGACATACGCGGTTAATAAGTCTAAAACTATATGACCCATCATTGAGCATGACTCAAAGTTCTATCTCACCTTATGAGATTGAACACATGCATGAAAAAATTTAGTTTAGCTAAAGGTCTTAGTGTGTATGTCATGATATGTATTAGACTAATTGTAACACTTGCATGAATGCAAATGAATCAACAACCATAGTAACTAAGTTAAAGTCATCAAACTACTATTGAAAGAATATTCTAAAAGGCCTACAAAGGACTAAAGACATGTTTCCTAGTTTACGGATTTTTGATAAGGAGATTAGTGTAGATTTTATACACTAATGCTTATGATTCTCAATCCTAGTCATAGCAAGATTTCATCATAAATGATAATATTGTTGACTAGACGTGCTTGATTGAAAGCATTGTTGCACTATTCATTAAAGAATAAGAATAATTCATAGCTTAGGAAACTGTTAAGAAGACTGTCTTAAATAGGTTGTTTTGCTTGCTTCAAACAACCTATGCAATGTACTATGGCGATACTAGTATTATTAGCACTTGAACGCACATATACAAAATGACAATCATGATACTATTCAAAACCTTCATCGTTTGTGAGTTTCTAAAATAAGCATTCTTAAAGTTCACTCTGATGACAACTTAGTTGGTACTTTTACAAAGTCAATGTCTTGTACCAAACATGTTAATCATGCTAGGAACATTGAATTCGACCTGCTAGTAGTCTCATGTATATCTGTTTTTAGTATCTGGATAATGGAATGTTAAGCAGTTGTATTAAATAATGAATTAATATACCTGGTATGATCGTCTTCATTTATATTATTGTGTTCTATATTTGCATGTTTAAATCCATGAATAATTTATTTATTCTAAATTTTCCATTTCAAATTAGGGTTTCAAAACGTAAACGCGCGGGTTTTAAGTTCAAATTCCTTCATTAATCAATAAAGTGGTTATTTTAACATTAGTTAAGCATGCTAGGATATATTACAACAATATTTAATCATTATAACGTTTAGTTTTAAGAAAAATGCAAAATTAGGGTTTCGGGTGTATGGTTTTGGATCAAAATGGGATCAAAAAGGCATAACACTTAGGTTTTTGAGTTCAAAGATTTATATTATGATTTTAGCAAGATAATATGAACATTATGACGTTATGAAAGCAGAACATAATCTTAGAGAGCCTGGTTTGATCTTATAGCTTGAAAACGGGTCAGAATCGGGACTTTTGGCTTTGTATGCCTAGAATAACGACTCCCGGGCTTTGTTTCTTGGTTTCTTTTGCTTCCTTTCTGTACTTGAGACTTCTTAAGATCACTTAGGATCTATTAGAGCAAAGGATTGCTTCTATGTAAGGGTTATAGAGGAGGAAGTGGGGGATGAAGAAAAATGAAGAGTTTAGGTTCCTATTTATAGTAGTTTGAAGGTATAAGGAGTAAGCAACACTTAGGATATGTTGAGAGACATGTGTACAAGCTAGCTACTGAGGTGGGAGCTCTAGGGAGTGAGTTGTGAGGTCCAGAAAGCTAGAGAGGTGATGTGGAGGGTGTTTGTGGTGGTTTTTGAGTTTGGTAAGACTTAAGGACCAAAGGTGATCATGTGGCTTTAATTTTAACCAAGGAAAGGTATAAGGAGGTGGGTAGGCTGATTAAGGGCCTCTAGAAGAGTTCTTGGGTGGTCATTTGTGCATGGTAGCAATTTAGAGGGGTTAAAATGGTCATAGAAGCAAACCGGGTCTATTTTAGGTTTGACGGGTTCTTCAAAGGTTTTAACAAGGCACATTATGTTATAAATGATTAAGGAATGATGAAATAGGTTGTTAAGGTCTGGGATTAAAGTAAGTAGCAAAGATTAGCAATTCGTTTGGGTTAAAACGGATTAGAATTGATGAAATGGGAGTACGGGATCAACTAGGGCTCGTTTAGGGTTTTCTTGACTTTCTTGGCTTATATTTTGCATACTCTTGATTAGGAATGATGGAATATAAATCCTAGGGCTTATATAAAGTATTATCAATGAATTTTGGTCGTTGGTTTATGTTATCATGGGTTGAAATTGAGAAAATGGGTCAAAGTTACAATTAGGGCATAATTAGGGTTTTCTGGATTTGTTAAATATTATCTTCTAATTTTCGTTTATGATCATTGGTTTCTTGCACAGAATCGCGTTTTATTATCTGATCCATTAACCTCTGGGATATGTTGATGGCGTCCTCCAAAGTTTGAGGTTTCGAGGCAGTAACGTTTCCTTCAATGATTCGAGGTAGACCTCCGTTAAAAGCTTCCAAGAGTTTCTCATTGTTTGGCACCATGTTCGGACACAAGGTGGTTAGTTCTTGGAATCTTATAACATAGGGTTTAATCATTTCCCTTTACACTCAGATTGTAAAGTTCCTCTTCCATTTTTCTGATCTCAGTCCGGGGACAATACTTATTCGTCAGAAGCCTTTTTAACTCAGTCCAGGTGGTTCGATTAGCTTGCTCTATTCCCATAGGTTGGGCATATGCATTCCACCAGGATAAGGCATCGTCAGTTAAAGTACCAGTAGCAAATGTTACTTTATTTTCCTCAGCACATCTGCTTTGAGAGAATACTGATTCGGTTCGTTCAACCAGCAAATAAGGTCTACTGCTCCTTCCGTACCATTAAAGCAGAAAGGTTGACAGCTGATAAACTCTTTGTAGTTTCCCGTTTTCATTGTAGGAGTTCTAGTAAGATTACTAGCACTTGCCATGGCAGCAGTCTGTGCTTCCAGGGCTGCAGTAAAATCAGCAGTCAGTTGCCGGATGGCATCCAAAGTTATGGCTGGTGTTTCAGATGTTGACGTCCTTTTGGGAGGCATCCTATCAACATAAGATAACACGTAATAAGAATTACATCATAAGTTTTAAAAAGTAAGAGAATGTGATGCTAAAATGCTTAAAGAATAATGCTTATTTTTGAACTTTTAAGCACTTAGAGGTTATGGTATGATTCATAAAGACGAAGATAATGATGCAATTGGTGGAAATGACGATGAAAGAGCGATAAGTTGGAAACAATAAGATACAAAACTGGATTGCCTTTATAATTAACTTGCCTTCTTACTGTACATAGTCAAGATTTGACAAGCGTTTTTATTTATACCACACATCCTGTGGCTTAGGATAAAGTTATAACTAGTTTAAGAGTTGATGATTTTGAGCTGGTAGATGACATCCTAAAGATCTTCCTCATTTGTTTGGTGATAAGCTTGGGTTTTCTTAATGATTTGTTCAAGATCGGAAATTCTGTAATAAGCAAAGACAATCTTATCCTTTTGTCCTAACTACTTCTTTTGAAGTTTGATAATCTGAGTACGGATTTTCTTGAGTTCGGTATTTAGTTCGTCACTATTCCTTCGTATGATCATTTTATCAATACGTCCTTCCTCTATTTTCTCGATGCGGTGAAAAGAGAGTTCGTCTAAGTAATTCAAAATATCTTTGATTTGTTCCTCATGATGTTTCAGATGCATCTTAATTGAACTTTTTCCTATTTCAAATATCTGAGGTAGGGTAGGAGTATAAACTAAAGAAGATGGTGATACCAAATCACAGGTTTAACGTAGTTGAGGAAGAAGATGAGGAACAGATTCGCTTCTTAGGTGGTAATAGTTCTTCAGGAATAAAGAAATATCGATGATCAAATAGTAATGATGGTGGTAATACCGAAGATAGAGTCAAAATAGCTGGTGAAGTAATAGGATCTGGTGATGAAATAGGTGATTCTTTAGCATAAAATGCTTGTACGTCCTTCAAACAAGGATTATTGTAGAAAGATGAGAATACTGGTGGGATCATATTATCTGTAGAGTTTTCCAAAGAGTTAAAAGATCTGCTTCCTGATGAAGCTGGGAAAGAATCTGATGAGACCGAAGTATAGTTAAGAATATTTATAGAGAAAAAAGCATCCTCAATATCGGAAGTAGAGCGGTTGGGAGAAGACATCATTCTGTTAACAACCCCGTCGTAAATAACATAAGTAATTTATGAAATAGTATAATAGATATGTAAATTTACATACTTGTTCCGGAATGTAGTGGCACGGAGGACTTTGATGGCTGAAAAAGAAATGTGGTTATAGTTAAGGTTTCGTGTAACACCCCCATTTT
>BQNB010001561.1:7536-91162 GCA_026074375.1 Tanacetum coccineum | reverse complement strand
CCTGATTGAACACCATTTTACTAAAGGTATTGTTGACCCGACTTTGTTTACACGACATCACGGGGGAGATATATCACTTGTCCAAGTATATGTCGATGACATCATTTTTGGGTCTACAAATCCATATTTTTCAAAATGATTTGCAAATCTCATGAAAAATAATTTTGAGATATCTATGATGGGTGAACTAAAGTTCTTTCTTGGACTTCAAGTTCATCAATTACCCCGTGGCATATTCAGTAGTCAGACACAATACGCAATTGAGCTTTTATAGAAACATGGTATGGATGAACGTGTCTCCATGAGCACACCTATAGCCACTGAGAGACTCGATGCTGATTTACAAGGTACTCCTACTGATCAAATGACTTATCGTCGAATGATTGAAGGGCTCATGTATCTAACAGCCAGTCGCCCAGATATTGCTTTTGCCACTTTTGTTTGTGCTCGTTATCAAGCACATCCTACGGTAAAACACCTCAAAGAGGCTAAGCGGATCTTTCGGTACCTAAGACAGTCTTATAACATGGGCCTATGGTATCTGAAGGATTCCGGATTTGAACTAATTGCATATTCAGACGCAGACCATGCAGGATGTAAAGACGACTGCAAAAGCACATCAGGAGGCTTACAATTCTTAGGCGAAAAGCTCATGAGCTGGAGTTCTAAAAAGCAAGATTGTACTGCGATGTCTACAGCTGAAGCTGAGTATGTATCATTGTCTGCATGTTGTGCACAAGTCATCTGGATGCAAACACAATTACTGGACTATGGATACAAGTACAAAAAAATACCGATGTATTGCGATTCAAAGAGCGTTATCGCTATTTCATGCAATCTGGTTCAGCATTCGCGTACAAAACACATAGACAATTCGTTCATTTTATTAAAGAAACATGTTGAAAAGGGAACGGTTGGGAAAATCTATACTTTGTCAGAACTGAATACCAACTTACGGATTCTATTTACCTTATGCTTTCCCGCAAGAACGCTTTGAGTACTTAGTTCATCGCATTGGTATGAGATGTATGACTTCAAAACAGTTGAAAAGTCTGACAAAGTTATCTTCTTGAAAAAAATCATACATCAAACTTGTAAATAAATTTTTTAAAAACAAAATACAAAATTAAAAAGATTTACTTTATGTTTTCAAAAACAAAAATCAAATACAAAATTAAAAAATATAAAAACACAAAAAGATTTACTTTATGTTTTCAAAAACAAAAACCAAATACAAAAATAAAAAATGTAAAAGGACAAAAACATAATTTAATCAAAACCACATGTCTTCTCATTACAATCAGATTCATGATTCGATATCTTCTTCACAATTGCTTTCAATGTTAATACGGGATCATGATCTGAGGGGGAGTTATTTTACAAAAATGTGTTCTCATTTTCAAACATATGTTTCTGTAAATTCATTGTCAAAACATGTGTTTTTGTAAATCCCATTCACATACAATCACCTGAATTCTAATTGAAAAATTCACAACTCTTTCAAAATCCAATAAAAATAATCATACTCTCGGATATTGGATAGTTTTTAATTAAATGGTATATTTTCGAGGGGGGGTTTTCATTTCTTTGTGAAAGGACGGCCTTTGAAAAAGAAAAAATTCCAACGAACTAACTGTGCAAAGGGATCATACTCCAAAGGGGAGTTTTTGCAATTTTTGTTAAATAAAATTAGGTATCAAAAACTACAAGGGCCAAATCTGTTATTTTTTAAATAAAATTTCAGAAGAAAAAACTCCAAGGACTAAAAGTGTCATTTTCCAAACTTCTAAATTCGGACGGTATAAATAGAAAATTAAATTTAATTTCCTATTTTTTTTCTTATTCCGAATTTGTTATCGAAAAAGAAGAGAAACCTAAGATCGTAATTTTGAGTTCATAACAACGCCCACAACTTCTTTCTCTTCTCAAATATAAGTGCTTTTAAGGATTACAGGTTTGGGAAAGTATTTTTGTGATGATCTTGAGATCGAAATTAATTTCGATATTAATTAGGATTTCCGAAATTGGGGTTTTTGAAAGGTTATGATTGACTTAAGGCTTATAGGCGATTGTAAATTATTCGCTTCAAAACATGATTTAATTCAATATAATCAAGTAGATGTTCTCGAGATCTTTTCTTATTTGCCTTAAGCATTAAAAAATCAACTAGCATGCTTCATGTTCTTTATATCATGGAAATAAATTCTTAACATATCATGAGGTCCTATGCGTATATCTTTTAGAGCTATATGTAATTTATTTATACCTTGCAGACTTATTTTTGTGTTTTAATTATTATATATGTATTTAATACTCGATCATTGTGTATAATAATATAAGTGTATATTAATATTCCAACAGTAGAATACTAACGGCCGTTGATTAGTTTGTTTATGAATAATTAACTATAAGGCTTTTTAATTAATGTGTAATTAATATCAAATTAATTATTACTTAATATTAGAAAAGTCAAAAAGTCAACACCGATGGTGTGTTGTGTTACTTTGGGGCCCATATCTCAACATAAAAATGAAAATTATAATTAATACTCGAGAAATAAATAACGATCTGAAATTGACGGATTGTCACACAAAGAGTCAACCCCAAGGGCGTATTTGGTTAGGTTCGATCGGCCATAGGCCTAAGGAGGGGAGAATGGGCTTTCGAGTTAGCTTTGGCCCTAAGCTAAGTACTTAGGTTAAACCCTAATTCACCTAGTATAAATAGGGGTCCTCATAACTCATTATCTTCATCCCTCTCTTCTCTCTTTCTCCTTGTGGTCGACGAACAAACACCCCTTGTAAGAGAGTTTCGAGTTTTAACTACTTCTAGTGTTCGCTTAATTGTTGGTTCAAGAACTAGCAATCGGGTGATATTTTTTGACATGTAGTGTGGATATACGTAGAGGTTACTTATTTTAGTAACTTGAAGTGGTGTTTGGTTCACACGTTATTACATACGTGCGTGTACTCGAAGACGTCTCATTTCGTCACTAGCTTGGTTGTTAGAGGTAGGTGTTTCCTTTTCTGTTTTTTATGTTAATTATAGTTGCTATATGTGCTTTATTTCTGATGCGTAGCTCGTAGAATATTAGTGTAATATTAAGGTTATTTAGATAACCATTTCCAACAATGATATCAGAGGCAGGTTATATAGCTTTGTAATTACATAAAAAACATAAAAACATGTAAAAATCGCATATTTGTGTTAATTTATTGCCTTTTATGTGAAAACTATTTTAGGAAATTATTTAGTGAAATATTTTGCCCTAATTTGTCATATAAATATGGAAATAAAGTACGGTTATATTTTTACATGATTCTATTTCGCTTATTATGTTGAATGTCTTATAATTTGCATTTTAGATGCTTATATATTGTTGCTTATTTGTTGATTAATAAATTGTCAACCATGAGTTACGTGCATGTAAATCATGGTTATTAAGCTTAATATATATTGTATGCATGCTTGTTATGTGGTATGCATGAATCATTACGTGAATTAATTGGTTAATTGCAAAAGTAGGGAAGACTTTTGATGAATTATTATTTTAATTGCGTAAATGATTATGTTTAGTATGATTAATTTGTTAAATTGGTTTTGCATGTTTTATATATATGTCGTTTTTTATATAATATGCAAAAATGATTTTCAAAATTAATACGGACTAAAAGTACATGATTAAAATGCTTATTGTATGTATATTGATATGTACACTTTGCTAAATCATGGGCTATATACGTAAACTTGTAAATTCTTGCAACATTCTATAACGCAGGGGTTTAGTGATTTCCGCAAGGGAACCTGCGATGGAACAATGCAAGAATAAATAAATTTACATAAACGTTTTAACAATATTTAGAGTATGTCGTAATCGTTACTAGGGTTTGATTATTTCCCATGGGGAATTAACCTTATCCGTAGTAAGATCACTTATACTTGGAAATGTTGTAAACATGGTAACCCTAATTTTATAAATGGCATGTGATTTATAAAATGAAGGGATTTCTATTTATAGAAAGTTTTTAAAACGAAAATGGAAATGTTTTAAAATCACTAGTGTAATAAGGTTGTATGCATGCTTCCTTATACATAAGTTTTGGTAACCTTGTTTTTATCAAATATTTATACCCTAGAAATTAAGTCAATTGCCATCTAAGTATGAAATCACTTGAGTTTGTATTTTTAATCTAAAACAGTTTTAGGTAAATTTTTAAAACAAGGTAATATGACAACCATATGGTGAGTCCCGAGATTGTAAAATTACTGATTTTGTATTGGATGACTTATATCGAGTACGATTGGTCAAACCTTTAGCCCAAGGCATACGATGGGGTTAAACATGCTACTTGACATTATAATTCTGGATTATTATGCCTTGTGCCTCATAAACCTAAAAGTTGCACGTGTTGGCAATTATCACACGCTGATTACCTTCTGAGTTTACCATTTCTAGTAGATCAACTGCATTAATGGTAGAACGTTAAGTTAGATCTTAGACTCTTATTAAAATTAATTGTTTATTTTATAAACGTGGGTAGTTAATTTTATAAGAGATTATTATCGAAAATACTAATATTTTTTAAACTTTTGATTGTTTTCTAGATGGTTGCTGCTGCCCAAAACACAAGCAATTTGACTATCAGGTTAATTCTCCTGGCGGAGAAACTTACTGGTTCGAATTTAACAAACTGGTATCGCAATCTGAGAATTGTTCTCAAGTATGAGAAAAAGCTAAAGTTTGTGGAACAGCCTGTTGGACCCGCTCTTGATCTTGAAATAGCTGACCCTGACATTATTAACAAGCACTATGAGACTGTCAATCTTGAGCAAGAGGTCGCATGTATTATGCTATTTAGTATGTCTCCAGACCTACAAAGGACTTTAGAGAAATACAATGCATATGACATGCTGAAAGAACTGAAAACTATGTTTAAAGAGCAGGCTAAACATGAACTGTTTGAAACAGCCAAAGCATTTCATGCTTGCAAACAGGAGGATGGTCAATCAGTAAGCTCCTATCTCTTAAAGATGAAGAGCTACCTGGACACTTTGGAACGCCTAGGATATGCTATGCCTAATGAACGTGGTGTGAGTCTTATCTTGAATTCTCTCAACAAGGACTATGATCAATTCGTCCAGAACTACAACATGCATAGCATGGGGAAGACGATAGCTGAATTGCATGCTATGATGAAACTTCATGAGAAAGGCATTCCAAAGAAGGCTAAAACTCCTACTGTTCTAGCTATACGGGAGGGTAAGATCCAGAAGGACAAGAAGAAGCCGTAAGGGGAAAAGGGTAAGGACAAAGGAAAGAATAAGCTTGCTTATGCTCCTAAGCCCAAGATCCCATCGCCGCCTGAGAGATATAATCCAGCCAAGGACTCTGTCTGCCACCACTGCAAGGAGGTGGGTCACTAGAGAAGGAATTGTCCATCCTACCATTCTGAGTTAAAGAAGAGAAAGAATACTAGCAGGTTAGTACGTCAGGTATCTTCACTATAGAACTTTATGCTTTTCCTAATAAGTCTTGGGTATATTATATGGGTTGTGGAACTCATATCTGTAATACTTCGTAGGGACTTAGAGAAAGCAAGAAGTTGAAACATAGAGCTTTGAGTCTGTATGTAGGCAATGGAATGCGTGCAGCCTTTGAAGCTATTGGAAGTTTTGATTTAGTTCTTCCTAGTAGTTTAATAATTATATTAGACAACTGTCATTTCACACCTACTATTACTAGGGGTGTTGTTTCAATTTCCTGTTTGGTTAACAATGGTTATATTCATACATTTATGAATTATGGTATTTCTGTTTCTAAAGATAATGTGTTTTATTTTAATGCAATTCCATGTAATGGTATTTATGAAATAGATATGCATAATCTTTATCTAAATGTTAGTTCTATGTATAATGTTAGCAACAAAAGATCCAAACATACGTTGGACTCTTCATACCTATGACATTGTCTTCGTGGTCATATAAACAAGAAACACATGGACAAGCTTCAACGTGATGGGATCTTGCAACCCACTCACAATGAATCACTTAAGAAATGCAAATCTTGTATATCTGGGAAGATGACGCGTAAGCCTTTTCCACATCAGGCGGAAAGAGCTAAGGATCTATTAGGACTTATACACACTGATGTGGCCCTTTTAGAATTGTGTCAAAAGAGGGTGCTAGTTACTTCATCACCTTTACAGATGATTTCAGCCGTTATGGTTATGTTTACCTGATGAAACTTAAACACGAGGTATTTAAAACATTTAGGTCTTTCAGAATGAAGTTGAAAATTAACTCGGAAACAAGATTAAGGCTATTTGATCTGATAGAGGAGGCAAATACCTAAGTCATAAGTTTGTTAATCACATGAAAAGTTGTGGTATTGTATCTCAACTTACTCCACCTTATACACCACAATGTAACGGGGTGTCTAAGAGGAGGAATCAAACTTGACTTGATATGGTTTGATCCATGATGAATCTGACAACTCTGCCAAAATCCTTTTGGGGATATGCTCTTGAGTCTACAGCTCGCATACTCAATATGGTTCCAACCAAGAAGGTTGAAAGGATGCCTTATGAAATATAGCATGGGAAAGCTCTTAAGTTGTCTTACTTAAGGGTTTAGGGTTGTGAGACGCTCGTGAAACCAAATGAAACAATAGGTTACTACTTCTACTATCTACTCAAGAACAAGATCTTTATTGCTCGAAATGCTGAGTTATTTGAGAATAGTCTCATGGTACAAGAAGCGAGTGGGAGTCATGGACTGCTCAAAGCAAGTGAGAGTGACGTAGGACTTGAATTAATTCAATTATATGATACACAACCTTCTGAAAATACTAGCGAAATACATGATGAGGTCGTACCTACTGAGGTCGAGCCCTAAAATGTTGGTGTTCCTATTTGTAGATCCGCAAGGATACCTTAAGCACTTGATAGATATGGTTTCTATGTTGATGTTGAGGAATATGAATTAGGGGATCTTAATGAACCTCCTAATTACAAGGAAGCATGATCAGATCCTGAATCTAAAAAATGGCTTGAAGCTATGAATACGGAAATGCAATCCATGAAAGATAACCAAGTTTGGTGTTTGGTTGATCTTCCTCCTAATGGTTGAACTGTTGGGAGTAAATGGCTTTTCAAGAAAAAGACTGACATGGATGGCAATGTACACACCTTTAAAGCTCTTCTGGTAGCAAAAGGTTATACACAAACCTACGGCAAAGATTATGGGGAAATATTCTCTCTTGTTGCAGACTTTAGAGCTATAAGGATTCTTTTAGCCATAGCCGCGTTCTATGACTATGAAATCTGGCAGATGGATGTCAAAACCATGTTTTTGAATGGTCACATAAGTGAGGACATATATATGATGCAGCCTGAGGGGTTTGTGGATCTAAAACATCCCAACAAAGTATGCAAACTTCAACGTTCCATTTATGGATTGAAGCAATCATCTAGAAGTTGGAATAAGAGATTTGATGTAGAAATAAAAAAGATTGGTTTTACTCAAAATCCTGATGAGCCAGGTGTATATCTCAAAGCTAGTGGGAGTAATGTTGCATTCCTAGTCTTGTATGTCGATGACATATTACTCATGGGAAATAACGTTATAATGCTGCAAGAAGTTAAATCTTGGCTTTGTAAGTGTTTTTCTATGAAAGACTTAAGAGAAGCAGCATACATCCTTGGAATCAAGATCATACATGATAGATCTAAGTGGTTGATTGCTCTTAGTCAGAGTGCTTATCTAGAGAAAACCCCAAAGAAATTTAGGATGGAAAACCCCAAGAAGGGTTATACTCCAATGATAGAGAAGCCTTACTATAGAAAGTCCTAAGGTGCTCAAACACCTAGTAAGGTACAACGTATGCAAAGAATTCCTTATGCTTCGGTTATAGGATCAATTATGTATGCGGTGAAATGCACTAGACCTGATGTTGCCTTTGCGTAAAATTTGTATAGTTGATTTCAATAAAATCCTGGTGAGATTCATTAGACTACTATTAAAACTATTCTTAAGTATTTGAGGAATACTAAAGATATGGTTCTTATGTTTGGGGCGAAACCTGAAGCTGCGCTGAAAGTATCTTGTTATGCTGATGCTAGTTTTCAAACTGATAAGGATGATACCAAATCCCAAACAGGGTATGTGTTCGTACTTAATGGTAGAGTTGTGGACCAGAAGAGTGCCAAGCAAGAACTACTGCTATATCTTCTACAGAAGCCGAGTACATTGCTGTTGCTGAAGCATCGATGGAAGGTGTCTAGATGAGGAAATTTGTTAATGGACTTGGAGATGTCATGCCATCAAATAAAAGACCTATGGAGATGCTATGTGACAATGAATCTGCAATAGCAATCGCCAATGATCCTAAAATCTTGAAGGGAGCCAAACATTTTTAAAGGAAATATTACTACATTCGTGAAGTAATTCAAGAAAGTGAGATTGTCCTTAAGAAAGTTCACATAGATGACAACGTAGCTGATCTGTTTACAAAGCCAATGCCATACAACAGGCATTATGAACATGCTATGGCGATTGGAATTTGTCCTACTAGTAGTCTCATGTAGATTTGTGATGTATTAGTTAGTATTTGGATAATAGGATGTTAAACGATTGTTATTTCTTTTGAATGAATTAATATACGTGGTATTTTGTTTTCATTTTATAATAATTGTGTCCTATATTTGCATGTTTATAATCCATGAATGACTTGTTGCATTCTAAAGCTATATCCATTACCAATTAACAATATAGGAGTATTATTAAGATAAGGTAAATGTGAGTGTTTGGTTATATTCTAGAGAATATGTAAAGATGATTCTGCCAACTTCACATGTTATTCAATGAGGTTGAATATTGGATACCCCATCTGTGTTAATTACTTTATGGATCGGCGTTATTGGGCGTATTACACTCATGGTGAAAGTTATGTTTATCCTTAGACTTGAGATGCAAGCGGGTTTTGCATGTATGGATGGCATTTCTTGACTTTAGTCTACCACTATGTTGTCAAAAGGTATTTATAAAGACTATTTTCAGAAATGTTTTGAAGTACATGACGGACACTTGTAGTCAAAATAGAATTTGTTCCTCCACATGTTTGGGAGTTAGATACTCACTGGGCCCCTCGCTGGGTTGATCAGATATTTGCATGGTCGTGTCCAAAGTGTAGTTAAGATGATTCTTTTTACATTTAACGATCTGAATCAATACAGATGCGAGAAACAGAATCATTAAACTATGTAATGACTATTGATCCATATCCATATTTAACATTATATCTGAAACAAAAGGATAGGACTGACTTAAACTATTGAAGGCTGAGTTGTTTACCAAAACTGCATACTCAGGTATTTCTGGGAGCGTTGATGATGTTGCTAGAATATTCGTTAATGTTAGTATGTTATATTGTATGACACAGACATTCGCAAGATTCGCAAGTGGGAGCTGTTGGTTTGTGCTCATGTCATACAGATATTTATACATCTAGAAATACATGAGCCTACGGGGTCACACACGTTTACACTTGGATATCATTCTATTAATGTGTATAATAATATAATTGTATATTTATTATATATATTAATATATGATTCGACGATAGAACACAAACGGTCATTAATTAGTTCGTTATGAATAATTAACTATAAGGCTTTTTAATTAATGGGTAATTAAATGTAATTATCCATAAATAAATAAGAAGTTAAAAAGTCAACCCCAAGGGGGTGTTTGGTTGGGTTCGACTGGCCATTGGCCTAAGGAGGGGAGAATGGGCTTTTGAGTTAGCTTTGACCCTAAGCTAAGTAATTAGGTTAAACCTTAATTCACCTAGTATAAATAGGGGTCCTCATAACTCATTATTTTCATCCCTCTCTTCTCTCTTCCTCCTTGTGGTCGACAAACAAACACCACTTGTAAGGGAGTTTCAAGTTTTGACTACTTCTAGTGTTTGCTTGATCGTTGGTTCAAGAACTAGCATTCGGATGATATTGTTTGGCGTGTAGTGTGGATACACGTAGAGGTTACTTATTTTAGTAACTTGAAGTGATGTTTGGTTCGCACATTTTTATACACGTGCGTGTACTCAAAGATGTCTCGTTTTGTCACTAGCTTGGTTGCTAGAGGTACGTTTTTCCTTTTATGTTTTTTATGTTAACTATAGTTGCTATATGTGCTTTATTTCCGTTGCTTAGCTCATAGAATATTATTGTAATATTAGGGTTATTTAGATAACCATTTCCAACACAAACAACTACTAGGGTTGATCATCCACAGTCAATCATGTACGCTAGGCTTTGGAGAATTACTTAATACCTAGTACACATTACACCTAATATCAATACTCAGAAAGGAACACGAGGATCTACAAGCACACTACACATATCATCATCCAGCAGAACAATTAGATAACATAGAAGTTAATAACTCATAAATCATAACAAGGCTAACACTTAAGGTGTTTAGCCAATCATAATGTAAATTACACCAAGAATAATGAATAATGCATAGATCGAATTAAACATAATGTTGATACAGATTACTTGATGTTAAGCTAATAATTATGACGATCGGGACTGAATTCTCCCTTTAAAAGTGGTTGGTGTCTCACACCCCGCCAAGGCTGAATCACAAAACTAAACGAGAGAGGAATCGTCACAACACATTGATATAATAATAAAGAATCACTAAATGCATTCAAAAATCAAAATGTCATGATGACACCTGACACAAGAGGAGACTTGTATCAAGGTTAATCGTAACTATAACAATACATAGTCATATAAAACAAAAATCCAAAATGATAAAGTACCATAGACCAAAATATCTTAAGTATGAAAGTACGAAATAAAATGATAGCATGAGTGGCTCCAATGCAAGAATCCTAAGGTCTCGCTAGCCAAACAGTTTTATCTCCTTAAGCTTCGCTAATATCACCTAAAATAGATACTTAAAAATGTCAACATTACGTTAGTGAGCTCGTAGGTTTAAACACAAAACAATTAAATAGCTGTGAACATATAAAATCATAGGACAATAAGGTTGTGAATCACGCACCATCAGTATCACCAAATCAATCACATATCACAAAGGGAGTCTCAGTCCTAATATCCAATCATAAGCTAGCCTTTACATTCACGTTCGGTAAGTGAGTCACATAAGAATGGCACTAGCAACTCATACCTCAAAGTACACACAGATAACATGAGCAACAACCTTGTCCAATTAGAAACCAAAACAATTTAAATCACATCATGAAAAACATTTCAAAACAAAGTTTAAGTACCATTTTCACCCCAAGAAACTATTAAAAAGGGATACGAAAACTCATCTTGATGTTGACAATGCACGCACAAAATCCAAGCTAAAATCTACACGTTAACAACAAACAAGTTACACACGATCAAGGCTTTAGTGCCTTATCTATGTAACCTTCAATTGTATATACACTCATGGTCCATCCCGACATGTTCCCATACTTATACTTTATCTATGTATTTCTTTAATGTTCCAAATTCTAGATTATTGCATAAATTTGATGTCACTTCATGAATTTTATAAAATACTAAATGACCTCTTCTGACCTCCAAATTGTGCCCACATAAACTTTAATGAGTAATGTAGTTAATGTAATTTTTCTATTAATTTTAGATAAGCATTACTATTTTTAATAATATCAACACAAACTGTTTAGAAAATAGCCTGATCGCACACCAGAATGTTAGAATTTTTGAAAAATACTTAGACAAGTCAAAAAGCTTTGAATTTTTTTGGTTACCGGACACCTAAAACACCTACTAGAAAAATTGGGATCAAATTTTCCTTTATAGGAAGGTAGTTATACTCTCCCATTCAATTCACTCTTACTTTGCTTTTCGAGTGCTCAAAGGACTCAACAGACCTCCCAATTGTGCCCACAAAAACTTTCCAAGATAACCATGACGAAACAAGAACAAAATCAAAATAAATTTACTATAAGATTTACTAATTAAAATAAAATCAACACCAACATAAACTACCACAGCCTCATCTCACACCAGAATGTATAGAAAATATATGAAAAATCCTTAGTACCCGACAAAAATGCATTGAAAAAATAGTAGTGGTATAACCCCGTGGACACCTAAAACACCAACTGATAAATATTGGGTATCACATTATTCTGACATATTTAATAGATTTGAAGATTTAATAGGTTTTTGATATCACCAACACGACCTAAATCTGTCCAAAAAAGTTAGATTCGACAATGAATCTTGTAAAAATCTTTTGAATGACTTTCACGTGTCCTTATGACTCGAGCCCTAGTTTTCTAGAAAGTAGACTATTTTTAGATAATTTTAGACACCAGAAACATGTTCTAACTTATTTTTAACATCAAGTTATGCCTCGATCAATCCAACCCTAAATTATGCACAACACTAACTTTGATGTTAAGGTGATTTAAACCTAACGAAACGTATGGTTAACCCTCTAACACATACCTAATAATAATTTTATGTTTTTATATACTTAATTACAGAGATTTTATAAACCCTAATTTTCCATCAATTAAAGTTACATAATTTTAAATTTAATGAAAAGAATTAGTATAAGGATTATACCAAAACCTTCTAACGTGAATACTCATGATCTTGCACCTTAATATTCTTGAAATTTTTTTGATGGTGTTTCCCTTCTTGTCGTTAGTCAACCGAACCCAGAGAAAAAAGAGAAGAGAAAAGTGATCTAGGGTTTTTAGTTTTAAGGATATATTAGCTTTAGGATAATTACCCAAATAAAATTATTTTTGTTCCCTATTTTTTCGGCCGACTATACACACACACATTTTTTTAACTTATATTATGTATTTACTTAAACATGTATTTTAATTAAAGTGTATTTACATTTTTTATTAAATTACTTATAACTTCAAAAAAAAATACTTATTAAACACTAAATATAATTTATTTATTTCACTAATTATTTTTCCAAAATAATATTATTATTAACTTATTAAATCTACGAACGAACCTAATTTATTATTTAAACTCAAACTGGAATTATCAACGCACGCAGCCTTAATTATTCAAACGCTAAAAAATTAACGTAACTACCAAAGAGCATTTATTCCATAATCACCATTATAAGCGAAATGAAATGACTAAATCATTCACTTCTAGCAACTCACATATATATTATATCCAAAAAATCACTTAAGCACATAATTCAAAACACATAGCATATAATCATGTCAACACTAACGGTTAAACTAACCTGATTTGGTGACGGTTGTCACAGTATCCCCCCGTTAAGGAAATTTTGTCCCAAAATTTAGCTAGTAATATCACCAGATGCCCGCTCACTAGACAATTGCGGATACTTAGTTTTCATGTAATCTTTTCGTTCCCATGTAAATTCGGGTCCTCGCTTCGAGTTCTAATGAACTTTGACTATTGGGATTAAACTACGTTTCAACCTCTTAACTTTTTGATCCATAATTTTGATAGGTTCTTCAACAAAGCAAAGAGTATTGTCTACTTTAATTTCCTCTAATGGCACATGAAGGTTTGCATCTGTCAAACAATTCTTCAAGTTTAACATGTGAAATGTGTCATGTACGCTACTCAATTCCTAAGGTAATCTTAGACGATAAGCTACAGGACCGACCCTCTCAATGATCTCAAATGGTCCTACATATCTCGGTGCTAACTTTCCCTTCTTACCAAAACGCACTACACCTTTACAAGGTGACACTTTTAATAATACCTGATCACCAACACTAAACTCTAATGGCTTACGCCTATTATCAGCATAGCTCTTTTGATAATCTCTTGACGCTTTAAGTCTTTCCTTAATCTATGATGCATATTTTATTTTAAATAACTATTTACTAAGTTTTAAATTTAAAAAACTTGATTCACCTTACAAACGCACTAATGGGCAGAGAACCTGATCGTGAGTAGTGTAGTTTTAGTAAATCCGAGGTCGTCCTAAGAGCCAAAAAGCAGTTACAAATCTGAGTTTAAGTTGGTTGTCACATTTAAAAAGCTGTTTTGATGAAAATAATAAATCTTAATTGAAATGAACTAGGTACGAAAGAAGAGAAGGAGATACGGTCCTAATTACTTATTAATTAATTTAATGATCCACTTATTCTACTTAATGTGAAAGCAATGATTTAATGATCATCTAATCCTCAATTATCTCGTAAATCCAAGCCCCTATAGCCTTTATAGTAACAAGGATTTGTCCTACTAGTCATGGTGAGTGAGCATCATATTTGGCATTCTTATGGTCAAAGTAATATGCCTAATCACAATTAGCATGAAGTAAATGAATCAGAATTATAATTAATAAGATAAGCTTAGCTAAAAACTGTATTCATACAATCAATATTATCCTCAATTAATGATAGTAATGAAAAAATGATAATCAAACTAAACTGTATGATGATGACGATCGGGACCGGATTCTTCCTTTTTGAAAGGTTGGAGAGTACTGAAAAATGACTTGAGGAGATGTCCCAGTCGTCCCTTCAGAGGATAAGGAGAAGGATGATTCTTAAGACTAAATTCGGCCCCTATTTATAGGCTTTTGAGTGTGTTACGACGCAACTGATTTGTGGGTTACGCCATAACCTTGCTGATGTCGACATTCCAAAATATAGGCAAAAATGGACTTTACGGCGTAACCAATTGGTTACACCGTAACCAGTTTTTGTTTACACCGTAAACCCTTCAGCAAACTTGTAGTAAATGCAATTTTGACTTCTGATTGGTTACGACGTAACCAAAAAAAGTGTTACGCCGTAACCGTCAAATAATTTCCATAAATTTGTGATCTTCATTCCATACATGTAGAGCTTTATGGTTACGATGTAACTAGATATTGTGTTACGCCGTAACTCTAACTTTGACAAGATTTCCTTCCAAATATATGGTTACGGCGTAACTAGATATAATGCTATGCCGTAACGTGGTCCTTGATCTTTGTACTTACTAAATATATGTTACGGTGTAACCATTTTTGGGGTTACGCCGTAACATCCTTCAGAATTTACACTTTAAGTCCTTTTTCCCTTGTTTCTTGTCACTTCCCTGCATTTCACCTAAAAATATCTCGTGTTTGAGTGTTAGTGAAACATTTGCAGGTATTTTAGGGGGTATTTTACCACAAAAAAGTATTAAATATTTAATGTTATCAAATATCCCCCCACTTGACTTTTGCTTGCCCTCAAGTAGAACCTATTAAAACATTTCATAAAAAGATTTTTCTAGAATAACTTCAAGAAATAAATTTATAAAACTCTTATGCTAGAAAACATCAAAGCCGAACACCTCACGAAAAGGGGATAAAAAGTTAATCAGCTATCCACTAGTCTAAGTGTTTTATTTTTGGGGTGATCGCTCAATTGCACAGTCATAACATGTCTTCTATCATAAGCTTGGAAAGTACACAAATCTGCACCAGTTAGAAGTAGGGTCTAAATAACTCTCAAAGGCAACAAGGGTATTATGGTTTAAAGGGTGATAAATAGTTAGGATAGACATGGGATACACATTTAATGGTTGATAATGTAAAAACACAAAACAAATAGTCTAAAGTAATCTAAGGTTGTCATAACTAGCTACTATCCATCTATGGGTCCAAGAGTTAAAGTTTGAAAATCTAATCTTTAATAATGGGCTACTAGCTCCATTCTTCATAAGTATCGGTATAACTTGGTGTAAGAATGGGTTACTAGCTCCATTTCACAAAGATGTTTTGGTGCAATTATGGGTTGCTATCTCCATTTTTTTATTTTCTATTTTGCACCATCTTTATATTTTTAGCACATGGGTGGCCTTTTGTTGCACCCTCTTTTCATCATGGTAAATATGCAAATGCTGCATGGGTTTATATCTTTAATTATTTCCCCTGCAACATTCGATATTACATGTACATCCCCCCACTTAAGATAAACAATGTCGAAAGTGGTGGTATAGGGAGGTCTTGATAGATCATAATTGATTGGTCTTCGACGAAAGTATATAATTCTCGTTCCCATTCCCCTAAACCATGGACTTAAGTAGCCAGAGATTTCAACACAAAGAAAAATTAAGACTAAGGTGAAATGGTGTAACAAAACATTTAGAGTAGGTGAAAATATAGATTGGCTCAACATGGGTGATCTAGGGGTATCTCGCACTAATAATGAGTGCAACAGAAGGGTTTATCACGGGAGGTCGACAAGTCAGTGTAACAAGTCAAAAAATGCACACATATAGGCTATTTGGGTGATTTCCTAAGTGTTGCCTTCTTGAACTATCTATTCCTGCTAATCAATATTTTGGTGGATTTTTAAGTAATATGATGGAAACGGAATATTAGGCTTAAATCTCACCAAATAGTAATAAAGGATAATGTGCATTCGGCAAAGATTAATTCTAGTTATTTAAGAAAAATTTGTCAAAAATTTTAAAATTGGCATAATTTTCAAAGAAAACTAGAAAATCGAAGGCAAAACATATGTCAAGTATTAATTCTACTCTCATCCTCCCACTTGATTTGTACAATGTCCCTATTGTACCTTAAGGAAATGAAATAAAAAGGAAAGATTAGAACTAAGACAAGAAACTCCCTGAGCATTGCTTCGAAACTTGAAATTTGGTGGAAGTCTTTTAGATTATTTCCATCTTCCCGCAAGCTCTTTATCCCATGTGATCACAAAAACAAACCAAAGCATAAAATCGCTCTAAAAGAATTATGAAGTGTACAGGAAATACAAACCTAACTCACTTTTGTAGGAATCACGGTTGCATTTAGCATATGCAACAAGCCTTTTAAACCACTTGGTGGCCCAAGTGGACGAGTTTAGTCTTGTGAGGGCTTCCAGAGAACATACCCACAAAGTCCATTTACGTATACAAGGTTTAGACATGTTTAAAACTTAATTTTTTATGATTTCAAAAGGAGGTTACGGCGTAACTCCAGTGGTTACGTCGTAATCAAGTGGTAAAATTTTTAAGTTTTAATGTGTTACGGCGTAACCGTAAAATGGGTTACATCGTAACTATAATGGTTACGGCATAAACTAAAGTTGTTACGCCATAACTGCTATACCACATGATTATGAGTCAAGCCGGTCTCGATAATTGCCTCCTAGCTTCTGCAAAACAAAGCAAGAAACATGCAAACAACTAATATGCATAATGAAAGATAGTTATGGGGTGCCTCCCACAAAGCGCTTGTTTTTGTTTGAGTCACTAGCTTGACTCCTCCTTTAATTGCCAAGTAATAAGGTGTTCCTCCCCCCACTCGAGATTAAGTGCGAGTGAGAGTAGCAATGAACACCATGATTTGTTACTGGGTAAGGGAATGATAAATTAGAACCATACTGCGGCTGAGATTTCATTTCCCTTGATGATTGGCTCACTTAGTGTAGTAATTTCTGAATGAACGTCTCATAATCATATGTTTTTATAACAGGGTTATCATATTCTTTTTCGGCAACCTCTGTAATATGAGAAAATTCCTCCTCGAACTTGTTTAATTGCTTGTTAGACATAGGATTTGTAGCCTGTGCCACATGATGTGCTGTCGTGTAGGGTCAATTATTTGATTATCAAGTTTTAAATTTATATTTAACCGAAAAACCTAAAACAACATTTAAACGAGTAGTGTACCCGGTCAAGATGGTGGTTCGCGGTATGTAGGGGTCAAATCACAAAGAGTGAACATTAATCCTATAATCTCTCATATTTTTATTAGTTTCGTGAGTAGTCTATTTTACTGTTAAGCCTATGCCTATATACGTTGTCTAATGATATGGGGTTTTAAGCTGTGAGATGGCACAGGTTTTGGTGGAACAATTGTCAATTCAATACACAATAAACACAAAAGAAGAAAATTAGAAGATAGAAAAGCGGTACAAGCCAAATGATAGAAAACTGTATTAGCCATATCAAATCCAGGTCAATATTGGTTTGTTTGTTTTAGTGTAATGATTTACTTATCTCGAAGCAGCATATCATTCTTAAGACTTAGGCGGGACATCATCCTAAGACCTAGACATGATTAATCCTGTCACAATTAACGTATCTGTATAGTTTAATTATAATCTATCTTAGGGAATCAATGCAGTGGTGATCCTGTTAAAACCCTAGCCCAATTGGACTTTATCCACTTATTGTTTTATGGTGTTTTATATACTGGTAGTCCACTATTCAAATCTTTATCAGTTAATTAAGAGCATGATTGCTAAAACATAAACGGGTCACCTACCGGTCCAACTAAGCTCATAATTCAAAGACAAGAACGAACATTATTTGTGAATCCTATTGCGTCAGTTAATATAAAACTACGATATGGAAGAGCTGTGGCCCGGTATCTAGATACTTTTTCGGTTTCACTAGGACCCAGTTGATGATTGGTAGCTATTCCAAACACATAACAAGTATGAGGGTGATAAATTTTAGCCTCAAAATATTGAGTCGAACAATGGAAGTTCGTTCATAATTATATTAGGTCTCGGTCACTAAATTAATATACGTTGTTAATAGGTAGTCGGGTAAAGGGCTCTTATTTGTAATCTTAAAATTGTTTTTTTTTTTTTAAATAAATTATTTCTTTTTTGTTTAGGTCACGTGTATCGGGCGAAAGACAAGTAACCGAGCCCCGACCGTTAGATTACTAAGGCATTGAAAGGCATTTTTAGTTTAACTATAAATACCCCTCTCCAAGGATGGAGAAGGTGTTGGTCTCATTTATAACTTTGCTAGTTTAATCAACCTCTCTTTATTTTCTTCCTACTTTCTCTCTCTAGTTTCTCTCTCTACAATTCTTATCATCTCATCTTCTTGTTACCATGGTGAAGTAAAAGTGTTATGAGATTATTACAAATTGGCATCTGAGCACATGGGCATGAATAAGCTAGATTGGCGTCGCTCGTTTTCTTGGTTAGATTAGATCAAAAGTTTGGTTTTTGAAGTTTTATGGTCTAATTCTTGACACTCTTTGATTCTCACGATTGTGGTGTTAAAGTTGGTGTTTTTATTGCTGTTATAGCCTTCTAGGATCAAGTTGTGCAAAAGAAACCAAGCAAAAACGTTCAAAAGGGTGATTTTTAGGTGTTTTTAGGTAGAAAAAGTCGTGTTTTTCTCGACTGCGTTTTGTCTCTCTAGCAAATTTCTTGACTGCGTTTTGCTCTTGACTGTGTTTTGCTTTTGATTGCATTTTGCTCTTGACTATGTTTTGCTCTTGACTGCGTTTTGCTTTTGACTGCGTTTTGCCTAATTTGAAGACCTATATTGAGTTTTGCCTAGGAGAAACTCTACCCAATTCATTTCTTGACTGCGTTTTGTCTAATATTCTTCACTGCGTTTTGTCTAAGATTCTTCACTGCGTTTTGTCTAAGATTATTCACTGCGTTTTGTCTAAGATTCTTCACTGCGTTTTGTCTAAGATTCTTCACTGCGTTTTGTCTAAGATTCTTCACCGCATTTTATCTAAGATTCTTCACTGCGTTTTGTCTAAGATTCTTCACTACGTTTTGGCTAAGATTCTTCACTGCGTTTTGTCTAAGATTCTTTACTGCATTTTGTCTAAGATTTTTCACTGCATTTTGTCTAAGATTCTTCACTGCGTTTTGTCTAATTATCTTCATTACGTAAACTCATTTCAACCAAACCAAATCATAATTAAACAACATATCACCTAATCTAACAAACAATCATCACTTTTAACATACAATCACTAATCATTGTATCGATCCAACACTTATCATTAACACATCGATCAAGGACTTAAACTCAGTAATGACAACACACAAACCTTAATCCACCAATTAACATTCACGGTTTTCTATTGATTTTGTAAAATCCCGCGAAAGACACAATTCTTTTATCGGTTTTAATCATAGACTTGTAAAATCCCGTGGACGTTTATTGTTTTTCATTTTACCACAATTTCAATCACAACACATCCACTTAAGATCATTCAATCATTTTTCACTTTATAATTCAACAATCATTCATCATGACTACTCCAATTGTAACCTCCACAACCGACAGTCAAATGCATAACAACATCCTGGCAGCTGGTTCAAGGGATCGTCCACCAATGCTTGCAACAGGATGATATGCATAATGGCGATCACGGTTCTTTACGATCATTGATACAAGACCAAATGCCGGGGATGATGCCTTTACGGAAGTGCATTCTTAAAGGTCCTCTTACACTCCAACGATTGTTACAACACCAACTGTTCCTGCAACAGAGGATTCTCCAGCAGTTCCTGAACAAACAACAGTCGAGACAATTATGAATATGACTCCTAAAAACAGAGCTCATTTTAAATCAGAAAAAGAAGCGATTCATTTGATATTGACTTAGGAATTGGAGATGTAAATATACTCAAACTGATTGATGCATGTTCAAACTGCTCAAGAAATTATGGGAAGCCATCGTAACGGGCTACAACAAGGTGAATTCACTCAATATTCAAGATGTCAAGACCAACTTATTTTGGGGAAGTTTGGTTCGCCATTTTCACTCTCCGTTGGAGAAACAATTAAGTCTTATCTACACTAGATTCTACAGATGATGAATGAAATGATCAGAAAACATTTAACTGTTGCATACGATGAAGTAATGTTTCAATTTTCTTCAAATCTTCAACCATGAATGGTCAAGGATTTGTAAACAATTGTCAAGCATAACTAAAGTTGGATGAAGTTTCGTATCACAAACTCTTGGACATTCTGTAACAATACCAAAAGAAGTTAATGAACTCCGTGCTGAAAAGAATGGCAAGAATGTCTAACCCATTACACTTGTTGCTATGTTCCAAACACTTCCAAGACCCTTATACCAAACATCTAAATCTCACAATTTCATATGCATAAATCAAAAGTTCACTTCTAACCAGATCTCATGCAACTACAAGATACAAAGGCAAAGAGATAGCCAAACCAATCACACCACCATCTGAGTAAGCTTCTGAAGAAGACAGTGATCCTGAACAAGCTTAGAGGGATAAAGGACATGCACAAAAATATGGTCTCATTGCCAAAAGTACTTCAAGAAAACTCTAAAACCTACAACAACTCAGAACTTCCTCAACACCTAGAAAAAGAATGTGGATACTACTCCAGGTACAGGAATGACAAATTCAGACTGCGACAGTTTAGGAATAAGTGGGCAGTAAATGTTGTTGGGGCTTAGGGAAAACATGTAGGTGTCCAGTAGTGCAATTAGTTGGGATTACAATGTTTTAATGCAAGAATTTGGTCATTATGCTAAAGGAATACAGAAAGCCAAAAGGGGGAGTTAAAGTCTTCACGTTTTCACAAGAAAGAGGTGCTGTCTTAAACAAGTGAGAAAGGTGTTAACCACTTATGTTAGTGCATTTGACTGGTTAGGCAGACACGGATGAAGAGATTGATGAACTAAGAGTTGGAAGCACATTACTGTTTCATAGCAAAGATTCAGGAGTTCCTATTGCAGACTCAGGCTCATAAGCTGAGCATTAGACAATGTACAATTACCGATACTGGACGATAATGTGTTTGCCAATGAATACAAACATTTTGACCAATCTGAATCCATTAGTTACACATGGTGCAGTGGACGGTTGATAGTAATGTCACTCCTGACTACCGGATATGTTTGATAAGATATTCGGGATGACAAAATGATGTAGAATGTGACTGATGAGGCGTTGCACTTGCTAATTTAATTGCTATATTTAAAGCTTGATGTGATGAAAATAAAAAGATTCAAAAGCATTAAAGAAAGCAAATTGGAACATTGACTCAGAGTTAATGAGTGCAAAATCGATTCTTGAAAACTAGTAGAACTCTAGGGGAATCTAATAGTATTCGGGATAGTTGCTTAGTTGCACTTCAAAATAAACAGACTGAGTTTGAGAGGTTCAAGGCCTTTAATGATCGTACAGTTGACTATGACAAACTTGAACGAAGGTTAAATGAAACTCTAGGACTATTAGCTCAAAAAGAAATTGACATAAAAGAAAGTTTAAAAGTTAAAGCCTATGAAATTTCAGTTGTCAAAGAGAAACATGATGAGTTAGTCAAACAGAGTCTTTTAACCAAGTCACATTACGAAGGTCTTGTCAAGGAGAAAACAAAGGTAATAACGGATTTGAAGCTTAAGGAAGAAAAAGATATTGACAAAATGATTTCAATGGAAAACCAGTTAAAGTTTTTGAATGAAATTGTTTACAAACGGAGTCAATCAATCCAAACCATTCATATGTTAGCACCCAAATGCCCTACATTTAATGGAAGACCTACCTTTGCCAATCCAAGGTACCTCAAAAAGGCTCAAAATGAGATACCATGTTGTATGCGATCACACTTGACCAATACGATTCCTGCAAAACAGGACTCGTCCCCGATCGGAAGAGATCCGACTCTTGATAACGAGAGCGTAGCAAAATTGAATAAAGACTTAGTGAAACCTTTTGACTACACAAAGTTAAATAGTCTTTATGAAAATTTTAAACCCCCGACTCAGCATTATGAAATTCAGTTCGCACATGCAAATGAAATAAGAAAGAAAATGTGGAGAAAATCATTTGTGAAAACAAAACCAAATATTTTCAAAAATAGATTTCTTTCAGTGTCTAAATCAATAAGCAAAAGTAGACAAGCTATAATGTCATGACGAATAACATTAGTATCTGAAAGAATTGTCGATCAAGATGGGTAAAAAAATTCAAATGTCCTTCTTCATTTCGTAACCAAACTACGCAAGATATGGATAATCCTAGTTATGAATGTTTGATACCTTGCCATTAAGGACTCAGAATGATAGTTCGCATTTGTACATTAACTTAGCAAGAAAATGCATGCAGATCTTAAAGTCTTGAATCTCTTGTAAGATGAACTTGTTTTCATGAACTGTTTTTTTTTAAATTGATAAGGCAGAATTTTCCAACATGTATGATATGCTTTTGCAAGAATGTGGTTTCTAAGATGTTACGTGTTCTTATTTGCAATCGTCATTGATTTAAATGAGATTCATGATGATAACAATGTTCTTATATCTTCATTAAAGTCAGAGGAATGTGACTGTCTTTGCACAAAAGCTTTCTGGAACAAACTGAATTTGTAAGTAAAGGAGATTTTACACGGAGCTTTTACAGAGTTTTGCTATTAGAAAATACCACTCATTTTCTTTGAATCGCTTTACAAAGAATGTTCAAGAACAACTGAAAAATGACAAAGTTTGCATAGAAAGGCGTCAAATGTATTTCGAAAAGAAACGTGAACAATATTTGAATACAAGATTTAAATGCTTCAAACTGCAAGACAAGAACATTGCTATAAGTGATTAAAGAAAGTCATGGAAATATGAAAAAGAAAATCTGTGGACATAAGTTTGATAAACCATCTGTTGTTCGACAACCAAAATGCTCAAGGATTCTTAAAAACATCAGTTTTAGTAAAATCCGACTCTTTTTTAGACTCTCTTAAGAGAAAATATTTGCAAAGAATAGTTCGTTTTAAAACTAATGAGTCAAAGGGTTTATCAAAACCAGTCACTTCACAGAATTTGCCTCACACAGCAACGCAAGCTATAAGAAACACAAATGTGATTAAACCAGGCATGTATCGAATTACACGTAGTACCACATAAACTAGAGCACACAGTTGAATCAGATTCTAGGAATATAAATCCTCGGGTATTCTACCTTACAGGAGGTAGTCACAAAACTAATATTAGCAGACACAGCCTAGGAGCTATTCAAATGACAGAATAAGGTCATGCCAAACACTAGTCATGGAAGTTTAAGAAAGATTGAGTAGATGAAAACTCTAGGATTTTCTAGTATTTCTAATCAAACAAAGTCGTAACTGGTGTAATGACAGTTTTAAATTCCAGAATTCAAATGTTAATGCTGTTTGTGCTAATTATGGGAAAATATGTGTTTAATAGCGATTTCATGATTGCTTGGGTTTATAAGTTTGAAAGACGCGAATGCTAGAATAAGAAGCATATAGAGTGCCTATTAGTACTAGAAAACCCAACGTCAAGCGACATATCTGTTGCAACAACCCCATAAGAAAACAAGTTGCATCAGAAATCCACTGTCAAAATTCAAAAAGTTACTATAGGATGTTTGTATAAGAAGATAGTAAGGCGTGGGAATATGGTGGATAGCACAAACAATGCCCATCAGTCATTACATGAGGTTCCTAAGACAAAAAGGAAATGGTACTCTAAAGTTAGGATCGAAAGTGTGACTAAGAAAGTTAGTTTTTTCATAGATAATGTATCTAGGGATAAACTTAATGTCTTAAAAATCACAAACACTTTAGCGTCCAATTTGTTCATGTAATTCATCTCTCTATTTCTCTTGCAGATTGTAAACTCAGCCTATTCATTGTTGACTCTGGTGCACAAGACATGCGGGCAATCCATCTTGTGTGCAATTTTGTTGAAAAATATTTGGGTACCGTTCATTTTGGCAATGATTAATTTGCTCCAATTCTTGGTTATAGAGATTTGATTCAAGGCAATATCACGATCAAAAGGGTTTACTACGTTGAAGGTCTCAATCATAATCTTTTCTCGGTTGGTCAATTCTGTGATGCGGATTTGGAGGCTGCATTTCGGAAATCCACGTGTTGTGTTAGAGATTTCAGGGAAACGGCTTACTATACCGGTAATCGTGGAACTGATCTCTATATAATTTCTCTTCAAGAAACAACTTCATCAACTCCAATCTGTCTCATGGCTAAAGCATCACCAACTCAAGCGTGGTTATGGCATCGAAGACTTTCTCATCTCAACTTCGACTACATCAACTTGCTTTCAAAGAAAGATGTTGTGAAGTTTACAAAATGAAGTATGTCCAAGATCAACTATTTCCTTTGTGAAGTGAGTAAATCAAATGAAGTTCTTAAGTCATGACTGTTCCAAGTTCAAAAGGACGGTTAAATTTGCTTCATATGGACTTATGTGGTTCAATGCGGGTTGCAAGCATAAATGGGAAGAAATATATTCTGGTAATCATCGATGACTACTCCAGATACACTTGGACTCTCTTTCTATGTTCCAAGGATGAAATACCAGAAGTTTTAAAAGACTTTCTCACGATGATCTAAAGAAATCTTCAAGCCCCAGTAATTTCTGTTCGCACTGACAGAGGCAATGAGTTCTTAAACAAGACACTTAATGCGTTCTTTAAAAAAGAAGGAATAGAGCATCAAACTTCTACTCCTCGAACACCTGAACAGAACGACGTTGTCGAAAGACGAAACCGCACTCTCGTTGAGGCTGCTCGAACGATGCTTTCAGCTTCAAAACTTCCTTTATTCTTTTGGGCTGAAGCAATTGCAACCGCATGCTATACTCAAAACAGATCAATTATCATCCCAACTCATGAGAAAATGACATATCACATCATTAATGACAGAAAATCCTCAATTAAACATCTTCACATCTTTGGTTGCACTTGTTACCTAACCAGAGATGGTGAGAACTTAGATAAGATGAAAGAAAAAGGGGATTTCGTGCTATTTGTGGGATACGCCACTCTGTCAAGGGGATAATTATGTCTACAACAGAGAACAAGGTTGATAGTTGAATCCATCCATCTCAGATTTGATGAATTCAAAGAGATGTCTGAGACGTCTGTTGCTAATGACACTTCAGGCCTCGTTCCCCAACGACAAACGATGTCAAATTATGACAACCCTGACCCCGCACCATAACTACAAAATGTTTATCCTTCAGCAGATACAGCAGTTCCATCACAACAGGAGTTGGATCTTCTTTTTGGTCCTTTGTACGATGAATTTTTCAATGATGGTACTTCTCGTGTCAACAAGTCTTCTTCTCCCACTGATAATTCTGTTCCACAAGACACACACCCTTCAACGAATATTCAACCTACATCAGAACCATCAACTCCTACAAATGCTCATGCTGAGGAAAACAATGTTGATCAAGCAGAATTTACCAATCCTTTTTGTACACCGGTACACAGACATGCTGAGTCTTCCTCACGCAATATTGGTAATTCAAATATGCATACCTTCAATCAACCTCAAGATTCCGAATTCCGATGGACAAAAGATCACCCATTAACTCAAGTTCGTGGAAATCCATCCAAGCCAGTTCAAACAAGACGACAACTTGCAACCGATCCTGAAATGTGTATGTTCGCACTCACCGTGAGTATTGTTGAACCGAAAAACATTAAGGAGGCAATGGCTGATTCAGCATGGATAGAAGCAATGCAGGATGAACTTCATCAGTTTGACAGACTACAAGTCTGGGAACTCGTTGACAAACCTTTTGGCAAGAACGTAATCAAGCTAAAGTGGTTATGGAAAAACAAAAAGGATGAAGACCAAACTGTAATTCGCAACAAAGCACGACTTGTAGCAAAGGGTTATGCTCAGGAAGAGGGTATTGATTTCGACGAATCATTTGCTCCAGTTGCTCGCTTGGAGGCTGTCAGGATCTTTGTCGCATATGCTGCACACAAGTCTTTTCCAATTTACCAGATGGACGTGAAAACGGCATTTCTTAATGGTCCATTGAAGGAGGAGGTTTATGTTGCACAACCAGACGGATTCGTTGATCCTGATCATCCAGACAAAGTTTACCGTCTAAGGAAAGCTCTATATGGATTGAAACAAGCTCCGAGAGCCTGGTATGATGAACTCTCAAAATTCCTGATTTCCAACGGTTTTACTAAAGGTATCATTGACCCGACTCTATTCACGATAAAATACGGGGAGGACATTCTACTTGTGCAAATTTACGTTGATGACATTATTTTTGGTTCCACAAACCCTAAATTTTCAAAACGTTTTGAAAAATTAATGCACGGTAGATTTGAGATGTCCTTAATGGGGGAAATGAAATTCTTTTTAGGACTTCAGATCCACCAATCCCCACGAGGTATTTTTATCAATCAGGCCAAATACACTTTAGAGATTCTGAAAAAACATGGTATGGAAAAAGGACAAAGCATTGGTACACCAATGGCTACGAAACCTAAATTAGATGCAGACTTGAGTGGTGAACCCGTAGACCAAACTGACTATCGTAGCAAAATCGGGTCACTCATGTATCTGACATCTAGTAGACCAGACATAGTGCAAGCTGTATGTTATTGTGCAAGATATCAAGCAAGACCGACTGAAAAACACCTCAAAGAGGTTAAAAGGATCTTTCGATACTTAAGAGGTACCATTCACATGGGACTCTGGTATCCGAAGGGTTCTGGCTTTGAACTAACAGCTTTTTCAGATGCCGATCATGCCGGTTGCCTTGATACTCGCAAAAGCACTTCTGGAGGAATACAGTTCCTAGGTGATAAGTTAACAGCAGATTTTCAAAGAAGCAGACTAACTGCAATGTCATCCAAGGCTGAATACGTGGCGTTATCTGCAAGTTGTGCTCAATTAATGTGGATGCGGACACAGCTTAAAGATTATGGCTTCAACTACAATAACTACCGATTTATTGTATTCTCAGTCGCCCATATCAATCTCATTCAACCTCCATACAGCACTCCCGTACCAAGCACATCCATACTCGGTATCATTTCATCAAAGAACAGGTTGAAAACGGTATAATTGAACTATACTTTGTCAGAACTGAATACCAACTGGCTGACATGTTTACTAAAGCACTTCCTGAAGAAAGGTTTCAGTATCTCGTCAGACAAATTGGTATGAGATGTTTGACTCCAGCAGAACTGGAGGTTCTGACAAAAGAATCTGCTTGATACCTCATCAAACATCAACGTGTAAAATATTTTTGAAAAAAATAAAAAATAAATACAAAAATATAAAATTTCAAAAAGAAAATACAAAATCAAAAAATCAGAAAATGTTTCAAAAAATATTCTTCTCGACATGTCTCTTGGAATCGACACGGGCGTGTAAATGAAGTTCGAACAGGAGTTTCAAAAGTTTTCAAAACATGTCATTTCTAAGTTTTCTTAATGGCTTATGTGCAAATATCAGTACGTAACCCGGACTTCAAATAAAGGAAAGCTTATCTATGAAGATAACTTATCCTAACAACGAGAAATTCAACTTTTCTCGGTCTTGAGCTGTTCTTACAAGACATTTAAAGTTTTGAGCTCAAGAAAAAGGATAGTGTACGCATAAGTGCGCTTACCCTTAGAGTTGGAAGAGAACATTCTAACATGAATGTATTTTCAAAATGTTGAACACAATTTTTCAAGAATTTCTCACTGACAATTCATAATCTTTCAAAATTGTGTGTTCAACACTCCATCTTTCAAGGGGGAGTTTTTCGAAAAACAAAGTTTAATGAGTTTGGATACATCATCTCACGACCATTCTTATGTATTCAAACCATTCCCAAAAAGTCTCTTAATAACAACAAGATAATGATGACAATTCAATAGAATGATCGTTATAAGATGACTAAGTGTTCAACCTCAATTTTATATCGATTTTACAACTTGGTACCATAGTTTTTGGTGTCAAACATATGTAAAATTGAGGGGGAGCAAGATGACACAGTTCCAAATAATTCATGCAAAGCTTAAACATTTTTCCCCATGGCCTTTTTCAAGACAAATTTTAATCACACAGTATTTCAAAATCTAAGTGACTTAGAATTTAAAATAAGGGGAGAAATGTAATTAAAATGTGATCTAAAGACTCAAAGTGCTATTCGAAAAAGGTTTTATGGTTACGATCTCATACCCTACAACATCTTATTTCACGACGATTCTGAAGTCATAAGGTGGTAAGGTTAGGAATTTGTCCTATGATCCAACCAGAACCGGAGGGATCTACCCAAGGACACTCCATAGTTAGAAATAGCAGTCCTTAGGTATGATTGGAGATGAATGTGTATAAGGGAAGAATGCCGACTAAGATTGAGCTAACACTGGAACAATCACAACAAGGTGTTAGTAATGACGTCTTGGTAAGCATTGAAGGGGTTGAAGAATTAAAAAGAAATGTATGGATAAAGGGTCTAAAGAAAGAAGCCCTCCACACAACTTAGGCAGAAACCGGGTCAATACATATGCTGTCAGAATCACAATGTTGATTGCTGACATTGAAGACGACATCATGGACCTAGTGATGCAATGCACATCCTCCCTAACCATTCAGGTTTCTCTCAACAGAAACTTGTCTCATTTGTCATGGAGATACACACGACTTCTATTGACTTTCTCACTCTGAGTTAGTTAATATTGAATAGGTGGCAGTCTGCTCTAGCCTCCGATTACTAAAAACCAAAACGCACTAATCGAGTCTAGAGCCAAGAGATCATCAAATAAATCTCATTAGGACACATTCCATGACAAACACTTGTTGAACATCATTAAGTTCACAAGCTGTTAACAAGAGTCCTACGCATTATCCTTGTGATTGTGCCAGAACATCCGAGTGATACTTATGTACTCACAATGAAGATGGAAATCCTGCTTGAGCCAGCATCAAACAAGCTCTTGGTAGGTGACTTGCGAGATTCTATATGAATCAAACTTGTGTCAACTAGAAAGAAACGATGGTGCGATTCAATGTGAATCAAACTTGTTCTAGGAAATGAATTGACGGCTTAATCAGAAAGATAGTAACTATCTGATTCACTCTTACCGTGTTGTCTGCTTTGAGACGTTCCGGTAATGAGAACAAGCAAGCATGGTAAATCTAATACATATGTGTTAGAAGACCCTACGCTTTGAGCTGGAAACCCTGTCAAGGAGATTCTTTGAATCTACCTGATCACAGGTACAATATTTATACTGTAAAATGGTCCTACGGAACTGGAGGTTAATCTAACCAAATCCGGACGAATGACAAAGACATATTCATCCACCTGCTTTATTGCTAACTGTTATTTTAGGATACATAAAGATGGAGATGGTGATGCCTCATTCCAGCTGGAGTCGGATTCATTACCACATGCTCATGCTCAATCTACAAAGACATTCTATAAGCATCAAGATTCAAGAATCATGAAAGCTTAAGAATTAAAGACAAAGACTTCCGCACAAACTCTGATATACAAGATCTTCCTTTAAAGATATCAAGTCTATCAAGGGAGATTGTTAGTAAGCTTTTAAGATGATGCAAAGTATGAGCAAGTTGGTCAAGACACAAGATCGCAAGGTGGCAAAAACGTTAAAGACAAACAAGGATAAAGATTTAAAGATCTTGGAACAAAAGACAAACTAGAAAGACAATGACAAAGGCTCAAGATAAAATATCACAAGGATGAAGGAACAAGCCTACAACAAGATAAAGACCAAAAAAAGACTCAAGAACTAAATGACAAAGCAATCTCAATAAGTCCAAGGAAGTGAGATTCAAAGACCTCGCTTCGAGGGAGATTGTTAGCCTCAAAATATTAAGTCGAACAAGGAAACTCGGTCTTTATTTATTAGTCGTTGTATTTGGCTAGAAAGGGAGTCGGGCTCATGATTTAAACTAATATTGTATACGTTGAGGGCTAAAGCCCAAAACCCGAGCCGACCCAACAACACTACACCTAGGCGTCACCCTAGGTTAGTAAGAAAGTATAAATACCCCTCTCCACTCTTGGAGAGGGTGTTGGTTCATTTGTAACTCTTTCCTTTTACAAGTAATCCTCCTAATTCAAGTTTCCCTCTCTAGGTTTCTCTTACTACCTCTCTCTAAAATTCTTTCTTTATCTTCTCATCTTATTTTTCTTATTCAAGTATGAAGTGAAGGTGGTTTCGGGTTACCAACATTTTACCTTGGTCATTCTTGAAGGATTCAGTTGGTGTCAGTGTTGGTTTAGGTGGTTGAGATGAAGCTGGCTCGAGAGACTTGTCATCTGCCTTATCGTGTTCTTCATTCAGATAACGTTGATATTCTGTGACATGCTTAAAGTAACTGCTGTAGTATGGTGCGCTTTTAATAGCGTCAGTGAGAAGAGCATCAGGTATCGGCATACCAAATATCTCCCTGCCATCCTTTCTAACATACCTGAGGGTGTTCAGAATGTTTTCCTCATGTGAGTAGTGAAGAGCCGAACCAGGTCTTGGGTGTATGTTGTGCATGTTTTTTAGGTGATTGATGATTAGTTTGGTAAACCTGACGTTTGGAATAAGCTGATGAGCGGTCTTCTTCTTTCCACGAGAAGCTGTAGCAAGGTTCTTCTTGTCAGTGAGGAAAGTTTGTATGGATTGAACAAACTCTTCCTAAATCCTTTCAGCATAGTCGATGTTGGAGCGATGAGTGATACTCCAAAGAATCTAAAGCACAGAGTGTCTTGGCCTGTCATATCTAGCAGTTTTGCTTGTAAGGCACATGTTGATCATAGACAAAATGGCTCTCCATGGTTGATAGAGAGCATTGACAGACATTGCTGACACGTTCCTGAGTGTACAGGGGTATCCCAAAGTGTTGACATACTCGACAATAGTATCACTTGAAGGCGGAGCTACGAAGGGATTGTTATTATTGGATGGAGTGATATCGAGAGAATCTCGAAGAATATCTTTATGCAGGTTGAACCATTGCTCATCCAACTGACAGCTGTACAACCCAATCGATGAGTTAAAACACATGGTGACCCAAAACTGCTGAATGTAGACAGCCAAAATCATAGAGGATGCCATGAAAGCCCTAAAGAAATTGGTGTTTTTTAGTATGGCCACAACAATCAGGAAGATAGGATTCCTCTGAGACTTCTGTGCATCAAGTACACAGTTACTCTTGCCGATGGGCACCCATTTGCTTAATGGCAATATTTGATCATTCGTCCTGGTTGGTGGTGCGATAGCAGGAGCTTGTTCAGCAGGAACATCATTTGCAGGCATGTTCATGTCAGCCATAGTATCTGCACAAGTAGATCCAACAGCATGACATACATACAGATATCTGATGTTAGTTAGGAGCAATTGCTCAGATGAAAGTCAACCTTGGAATGAGTTGACCCAAAGGTATTTGATAAATTACTTAACTCGCTGCAGACAACTCGCTGAAATGTTATATTACAAGTACTTAACTAGCTACCAAAATAGAAAATTTGAAATAGAGGGTTAATTATTATATTAAAATAAAATCTTCTTTAACTCGCTAAAAGATAGCAAGTTGCCTGCACTCAATTAAATAAGAGATGAAAGTTAACTCGCTAATGATAACTCGCTATGAATATTCTTATTAAAATACTTAACTCGCTAATAAATTTGAAAATTTTGAAATAGCGAGTTGAATACTTTAATAAAAATATAAAGTCTTCATCAACTCGCTACAGGTTAGCGAGTTACCTATTCATGATAAAATAATACAGTAATATCCAACTCGCTAGAGGCTACACATAACTCGCTAACATGCAAGGCTATCAACTCACTATCAAGAATCTACACCTAACTCGCTACTATGCACACAGAAAACTCGCTAAAACCTAAAATAACTCATATGAGCAAACAAGATCCTAAAATCGCATCATTAAGACTAAGGAAACATAAAGCAAGCATTTTGCAACATTCACAAACAACAAACAACAGCAAGCATCTAACTTTTGACCTTAAAAGTCAACATAAGCCACGAAAATCAATAAGTTCCCAAAATAATGAAAGTAAATCCAAATTAAACACAAACGAGGCATCATTTATTCATCCTAAACCTATCCCAACAAATAACATATCATTCCAATGATTAACAAAGATTTAGATGATAAATAAAGGCGAAATTATTGATTTTGTGCAATTTAGTGTGATTGAGGCAGACATGTTCTAGATATATGATGTTTACTAGATATAGAACAAAAAACAACAGATACCTTAACAAGATAAGCTACCGAAATCAAGAATTAACGAAAAGCTCAACTTAGCGAGTTGCGTGAGAGGGTTTTTAAGAAATAAGGTCTGACTAATATTTTGAAAGTTTGACCAATAGTAACTCGCTGATACCTTAAATACTAATACAAGTTTAACATATTGGCAGTTTTGGTCCCTACACTTTCAAAGTCATATTCTTTGCGGTTTAAGGTATTTACTAAGATTTACAAGTTTTAGAATTAGCACAAGTAGTCCTTATAGTTTCATAAGCCTAGGAAACATTTTGCAAATTGCACATAAGTCCTTACACTCACAAATAATTGACAAATTTGGCCTTTTGAGTTAAAAATAAATTTAACTCCCCTTCAATTTGTAAACCCGATCAATACAAAAACCTTTTACCAATTAATTATTTGATGAATTAAAATTCCCGTTAGATGTTAAAAATTTGAAAACACTTCCCCCTCAATCAATGACCCATTTTCTATTGAAAGAGCTATAGTCGTTGATTGAGTGACAAATTTTGAGAAATTGAAGTCTGATTGATTTTCAAACAACATTTTCCACTGTGGGTAACACAAATAATTTTCTAAAGAATCATTTGGTTAAAGAAAGAAGACTTCTCTTCTATATCAAGAAATAGTGCACTAAAACGTACATTAAGTCGGAGTTGCATGGATATAAAGTAATCCATGCCCGGGAGAAGTTAATCACCCGTTGTCAGGAACAACCATCTTTTTGGCGACATGCTTTCCTCATTTTGAAAAATGGGTTGCAGTCTGAAATAACTGCAAGCCATAAAGACATGTTTTGAAAAGTTTGAACTTCCGTTCGAGCTACATTTAAAAACCTGTGTCATTATTGAATGACATTTCTAGGTCCGTAAATGTTATCGATAAACGGAAGACATGTCTTGAAAAACTATTTTTTTAGTTTTCTATTTTCTGATTTTTATGGTTTTTGTAGGTTTTATATTTTTGTATTTTCTTTTTAGATTTAAGCTATATACATATCTACATAGGATATAGGAGGACCATCATTTACTTCTCTTTTTCTTCCTGAAGACGTTTAAGGGTTTCCAGAGACATACTCTTCATACCAAGTCGTAGGAGTAGAATTTGGAACCGCTCCCTTGATAATGCTTTGGTGAATATGTCCGCGAGCTGATAATCCGTAGTCACAAAGTATAACTCAACTACGCCTTTCTTAACTTGATCTCGTATAAAGTGGTGTCGAATGTCAATGTGCTTGGATCGGGAGTGCTGGATATTATTGCAGCAGAGATCAATAGCACTACGATTAACACAATACAAGGGAATCTTATTAAAGACAAAGCCGTAGTCTGTAATCTGTGATCTCATCCAAAGTATCTGAGCACAACATCCAGACATGGCAATGCATTCAGCCTCTGTAGTTGAGATCGCAGTGCTCTTCTATTTCTTTGATGACCATCTGACTAATTTATCTTCAAGGAACTAAGCACTTCTGGACGTACTTCTTCATGTATCTTGACAACCTGCATGGTCCGCATCTGCATAGGCCGTTAGTGCCATAGCGGTGTCTTTCGGATACCAAAGACCCCAATTAATGGTTCCTCTAAGATACCAAAAGACCCATTTAAGAGCTTCAAGGTACTTTTTGGTAGGCGATACCTGATACCTAGCATACATGCATACAGCAAATACAAGGTCGGGTCTGCTGGCAATGAGATACATTAGGGAGCCGACCATACTACAAAAGCGAGTCTGGTCAACTAGAATCCCTAAGGGGTCCTCGTCCAGTTTAAGTCGATCCACCATGGGTGTATCAACAGGGTCACACGAATCCATCCCAAATTTCTTTAATACCTCAAGAGCAAATTTTGATTGATTAATAAAAATGCCTCTGGGATTTTAAGAAACTTGTAATCCTAGAAAAAAGACATGTGTCCCATCATTGGCATTTGAAATTTAGAACTAATCTCATTAGGAAATATGTCACACGCTTTAGCGTCGGTCGAGGCAAATATAATATCATCTACATATATTTGAACAAGAAGAATATGTTTGCCTGTTTTCTGAGTGAATAATGTCGAATCAACTACACCCTTGGAAAATTTGTTGTCCAAAAGGAATCGTGAAAGGTATCATACCACGCCCGAGGAGCTTGCTTTAAACCGTACAAAGCCTTCTTCAGACGATAAACATGTGTCAGATGGTCTGGATCAACAAAACCCTCTGGTTGACTAACATAGACTTCTTCCTTCAATGCACCATTAAGGAATGCTGTCTTAACATCCATTTGATAGATGATCATATTTTTACTGGCAGCATTGGCGATGAAGATTCAAATAGCCTCAATACATGCAACCGGTGCAAATGATGCCTCGAAATCAATACCCTTCTCTTGTCCATATCCCTTGGCCACTAACCTAGCCTTGTTCTTTAAAACATCACTGTACTCATCAAACTTAACTTTGTAAATCTACTTGAGAGCTATAATCATGACACAGTCTGGTTGAGGTACTAATTCCCATACTTGAAGTTAATCAAATTCGTGAATCTCATCTTGCATAGCTTGAAACCAGCAATGTTCAGTTATTATGGATTTGAAATTCTTTGGTTCGACTTTTGACAGTACAGAGTTATACAAGCACCATAAGGCATCGGTTGCCAATTGTTTTCTAGTGGATACCGGCCGAGAGGGGTTACCAATAATATTATCCAGCGGATGATCTTTGCTTCATTTCCCAAGATGTTGAAGTGTTTGTGTGACATAAGGAGATTCTGCTGAACTAAGATCCCCAGATGAGGATGCTTAAAAACTAGGTTCTGGAGCAAATACGTTTATGAAGGGATCATTGTCAACTGGAGCAAAAGGATTGTTTTCCATGAGAGTAGATTCAGCTCTAACGCCTTGATGTAAACTTGGATATTGTAATGCCGAAGATGACGGTGAATGACTTGGAGAAGGTGCATCTTGATCAATGGTAGTAGATGAAGGTAAACAGGCTGAAGTGACTGAAACTGGAACTACTGGAGCAGGAGAGACCGATCTTTCAACACGAGTAGGTTCCAGGTATTCATCAAACATTGGTTGGAATAAAATCTCCAGTTCTTTATTTGTGGGGGGTACATAAGGTGCTGCAGGAACCGGATTTGGTACGAGCCCTGAACTTATCTGTCCAGGCGTCAGAAACGTAGGAGCGGGTCTTGTACTAAGTTGCACAGGAGCCATTTGCTCAGTCAGCTCATCGAATTGAACGTGAATAGTTTCCATAATTCGCCGGGTTCTTTTGTTGTAGATTCTATACACTTTCTTGCTAGGTGCATAACCAACAAATATTCCAATATCAGCTGTTGGTTGTAATTTTCCAAGATCTTCGTTGTCATTTGTAGGGTAACAAATAGCACCAAAGACACGGAAAAAGGTAAGATCAGGCTTCTTATCATGCACCAGCTCATATGGGGTTTTGTTATGAAGAGTGTGAATGAGGGATCAATTTTGGGTGTAACAAGCAGTAGCCATAGCTTCTGCCCATAGAAACTGGTATGTGCTTAATTACACATACCTTTTGCCTAAAAAAACATGCCTAAAATGACCAAAATATATCAAAAATACATTGTATTTGTGTGTTTTGTGATTTATATTGTGCAGGTAACGGATATCTAAGAAAATGACAAAAACAAAGCCAACACGACAAAACCGAGCATGGGAATGGAAAAGCGTGAAAAGTCAAATTCAAAGTCAACCCAAACAGTCAACAAGTCAAAGCCGAAGCCGAAGCCAAAACCGAAGAAATACTTAATGGGCCAACCCGCACCGATCCAATGGGTCGGGGCAGCCCATTAAGCATTTATATCAAGACTTTCATAAACTTTTAAGTTTAAGAAGCCCTAAGTCTACAAAACCATAAACCGGCCCAACATTAAGCCCAAAACACTTAACCATTAACCCATTAACCCCTTTACACCAAAGGACCTTTAACATTTACACCGTTAGTCCTCAAGGACTAACCTTGTTAGTCCAAAAGGACTAACGATGCAACAACTTAACCAAAATAGTATCTAACACCCGTTAAACTTCAAACCCAGCCAAAACAAACGCTCCCATTACCCGCCAAAATCCATTTACTGTTTATCTTCCCCAAAACATGTACCCTACAATCCCAGACAAAAACATCCCTCTCCCACCTTAACCCTACTTCATAAAACAACAAACGTCACCTTGGCAATCCTAAACAACACCATTCGTCAAGGAATGAAGACAAAGAATGGATGGCTTGGATGATAGAAATTGGACAACACTCAAAATGGATGGCTTTGATGAGTTTTGGACCTCACTCACACAACAAGCACACCTACTTTCTCACTCACATAACTAGCATAACTAAAAGGGCAAGACTTGAAGTATTTTAGTATAAATAGGACCCTTATAGCCATTGATAAGGCATCTAGTTTTTAGCAGCTTATTTTTAATGTTTTTACTTTATGCAATTTAAATTTCAATGTCTTGTAATCCGTTTTTAAGTTTAATGAAATTTGATGTTTTTAAGTTTTAAGAAATCTGTTTTTAAGTTAATGTACTTTGTGTTTTGAAAACGTTTTATAAGCTCAAATAAGCTCTTTTTAACTCATACTTAAGCTGTTTACTTAAACTATTCAAGTTTTTCCATAGCTTGAAGAGTTTAAGCCTTTTTACCCAAAAATCACTCATAAGCTAACTTGGATGACAAGCCAAACCTGGAAGGGCTTGTGGGTATTTACTAACTTGTTTTAAACAAGCGAGAGCTTGTAGACCAGCTTATTGAAAGCTTATTTGCCCTGTTTTGAGCAAGGGCCTTTGTAAGTCTTTCTTTTTCTTTAGCATTAAACTACTTATTGCTTATTACTACATCTGCTAATTTCTTGCTTATCATAGTGCTTATTATTGCTTATTTTTGTCTTATTTGTCTCTTGAATATGTTTTGATCATGTTTTAGTTATAGTTTAAATCTTAGTTTTAAGTGTTTAAGTCTAAAATCAGTTAAAAATGTTAAAAAAGTAGCATTAGCTTTTAGCTTGTTGTTCTAGCTTATTTGAATGTTTAAATCTGTTCATTAGGTGTAATATTAGCTTTAAACTGTGTTTTATAAGCTTAAAATGGATTTTCACTTTCTTAAGGGGTGTTTGACACTAGCAGTATTAACAAGAGTTAATACTGCTTTGTGACTTTTGACCCTTAAGTCAAATTTGGAAAGCTTAAATGAATCCTATAAGTTCTTCTTAGAAGGTTTCAAAGTTTAAATACTATTTTTAAGGTTTTTAGTAGTTATGGTTTGAATCTATGAGGTTTGAGCTTTATAGCTTATTGGCTTAGGTTTTGATTAGGTGCTTATAATTTGTGTTTTCATAATTGTTTATGCCTAAGAATGCAGTAGGATTAGAGTAGTTTAAGTGTGCAATTGTGGTTTGAGTTTTTGTCAAAATCTATCAAGTTTCATAGTTTTTTTTTTAAGTTAAAACTCATTTTTCACTTACAAATTTAGGTTAGCTAAAGTAGGATTTAGGGTTTTAAAATTCATAGCACAAGCTCTTTAGGTGTCAAGCTCAATCTGTTTGATCTTATTTTATCTTTTAAAAGTCCTTTTCATAACTTAATATGGGCCTGCATTTTTGCTTTTGTCTTTATAAAAGTTGAAAAAACTCAGCATATACTGAGTGTAAGTTGCTTTTTCACTTAGTTTTTTCATGGCTTATCTGAATTTCAAAATGATTTTTGTTTGCTGATTATTGTAGCTTGTAGGATAAGCTTTTGAGTGTTATAAGTCATTAAGCCATAAGGATCCATTTCCTAGCTTAAAAATAAGCTAGAAAGTGCCCCTTTGGCTGTTTGGTTAGTAGGTTTTGGCCTAACTGCTTATTAGCTTATTTGAGCCTTTAAGCTGTTAGGATTGCTTAAACTTAGTTTAGATTTGCTTATTAAGTTAGGATTAAGATGCTTTTAGCTTATTTAGCTTAGGTTAGAGCTTATTCAAGCTTTTTAGCTTTTTTAGTTTAAAATTTTAAGTTTAAAAGCCCTTTAAGTGATTCTGTCATTTTAAGCTTAGTTTTAGCTCAGCTTATTTGCTTATTTTTGTTCCCTAGTGCTTATTAGGTGTAGCTTATAGGTTGTGTTAGCTTATTTGCCTTTTTTTCTTTAGCTTATTAGGTCCAAAAAAGCCAAACAGTTAGCTCTTTAAGTCTTAGTTTAAAAAGCCAAAACTGTCAACCTTTTTAAGCTTATTTCTAGCTTATTTCAAGTTTTTATTAAAAGTCATTTTTCAAAAGTTGCTTATTTTCAAGTTTTTAAGCCTTTTCAAAAAGAAATTTTCAAAAAAATAAAAAGCTTGGGAAATTGGGAAGTCAAGGGTGAGCAAGGCTCGAACCCAAGACCTCCACAACCTCGACCAAGCTTTACACACACACCACACAACCAACCGCCCTGGAGACTTTTTCATTTATAGTTTGCCTTAGTTATTATTTAAAGTCATTTAGCCCATTTAAGCTTTCAGCCATTTTTAGCTTAAAAACAGCTTATTTCAATAAGCTGTTTTGTCCTTTTTATTTTTCCTAGGCTTAGAATTGTTCAAAGAACTTTTCCTGATTTTTTCAGAATTTTGAAAATTAGTTTAGTATGTTTTTTATTAATTTTTTAGATTAAATCCGTTTTTAATTCATAATAAATAATATAAAAGTCAAAAAAATATAATTCTTTTCTTTAAAATTTTCTTTTATCATTTAAGATTTATAAAAATTAAATTTGCATTTGTAGGGTTAAATTTTTAGAATTTGGTTTTTTAAAGAACGGGTTTTGATTCCCGTTATTATTTTTAGTGTTTTAGCTTTAATTGCTTATCGTTTTTAGTGTACCTTTACTTGTTTTAGTATTTTAGTTATAGAAATAGAAAACCTAATCAAATTTGTGCTATTCAAGCATTGTTTAACAAACGTTACCTCGATTTTCAAATTCGCACCTCGTCGGGACACGACCCGGGAAGGTTTTTAGGGATTTTACTTTGGTCGAAAGTAATTTCCATTTTAAAGCCTTACGTAATTCTTATTATTGATACTTTGTTAATTCTTATATTATATATATTTATATTTATATATATAGTAAAGGAGTTATTTTAAAGTGAATCAATTTTTGGCGCCGTTGCCGGGGAGGTTGTGAAACGATTATTGTGTACGTTTGAAGATTAGTGCTTGAAGAACCTTATCCGTGAAGTTTATTGGTTATTTTGTGAATATATAAAATACAAAAATACAAAAATATTTTATTTTCTTGATTTTCTTTTTCATTATATAAAAACACAAAAATCATTATAAATACTTTTCCTAAAGTATTTGCAATACCAAAAAAAATGAAAAAACCAACAAAACAAATCATGTTG
Organism: Tanacetum coccineum; assembly: GCA_026074375.1. Taxonomy (NCBI): domain Eukaryota; kingdom Viridiplantae; phylum Streptophyta; class Magnoliopsida; order Asterales; family Asteraceae; genus Tanacetum; species Tanacetum coccineum. The sequence goes on along the minus strand of BQNB010001561.1, from coordinate 51,005 downwards.
TTAATCGTTATAATCGGCTCACATTTGAATTACAAACTATAAGGGGGGTATAAGGAGGGCTTGATCCAAGGATCATCGCCCAAAAAGGAAGAACGCTTTTAAATCGCTTCGGCGTGCTAATTCCTTCCGCTCTCTTGTGCGTAATTTAAAGAGCTACCGTGGACTTTTAACTTCCGATTACCAAAAATATTGTGTTTTATTCATAATTAGGGCATGCGCACTCATTCTCAAATCCGTAACCGTCCTCAACAACAAGTCCCACCGAATATTGAACCTTTTAATCTTGAAGATCAAGCTCCTCCCGTAGTTACATTGGCCGATCAACGTACTATGGCGCAATTGCTCCAAGCACCCACCGAGGGTTACGAGGATGCAATCGTTGTTCCCGCGATCACCGCAGACAACTTTGAGCTTAAACATGGTTTGCTCACTCTTGTGCAAAATAAACCATTTTGCGGACTTGATAAAGAAGATCCTCATGCTCACATTCGATATTTCAACAAGATCACTTCTACGTTGAAATTCCCAAACATTCCGAATACGTCGATTAAGCTTATGCTTTTTCCATTTTCCCTCATAGGGCCAGCCCGGATTTGGCTCAAAAAAGAACCCCCTCGATCGATTTTTACTTGGGATGATCTTGTTTAAAAATTTATTAGCCAATTCTTCCCTCTCTCCAAAACAACCAACATTCAAAATGAAATCACCAATTTCCGACAACGTTTTGATGAATCTTTTAGTGAGACATGGGACCTATTCAAGGATCTCCTTCGTGCATGCCCACATCATGGTTTCTTGGAATTACATCAACTCGATACTTTATACAATGCTTTGAACTCTAATGATCAAGATTCGTTGAATTCTGCCACAGGTGGTAATTTTTTAGACAAAATGCCTCGAGATTGCTTAGCCATCATCGAGAGCAAATCCAAAGTTCGTTATTCACGAAGCAAAACGATTGTTTCCAAAGTGGGTACGAGCCCTTCTACCCCCAGTGTTTCACCCGATGTTGCCGAACTTAAAGATATGGTGAGAGCCTTGCTTCTCGATAAGAAAAACCAATCCCAAGCTCCCGCTACCATAAAAGCGGTCGAGGAAAGTTGTGTAACTTGCGGTGGTGCTCATTCTTACAGTAATTGTCCTGCCACCGATGGCAATGTTTATCATGACAATATTCAAGAATACATTTCACAAGCCATCGCGGTTAACTACAACCAAGGAAATACCGGTTACCGTCCTCCGATGATTGCAAATTAAATTCGACCTCCCGGTTTTCCTCCCGTTCAAAACAATCAAAGAAATAATCAAAACTGTTACAATCAAAACCGGGGGAATAATTACAACCAAAGTCTAATTTATCAACCCCTGGCTTACCAAGCTCCGGCTCCTCAAACACAAGGTGTGTCAAAGGATGACTTTCAAAATTACATTAAAGCCAATGATGCGGTTATGAAAAATATGCAAGACCAAAACCAAAACATGCAAAACCGACTGACCAATTTAACGGAGATGCTTACCAAATTCATGAATACCAATTCCGCCTCTACTTTGGGCTCAGGTTTTCTTCCTAGCGACACCGTTGCTAACCCGAGAGGTGATATGAAAGCCATCACCACCTAAAGTGGAGTTTCTTATGATGGGCATCAAGTTCCACCTCTGCCTTCTTCTCTTCCTAAGGTGGTGGAACATGAACCCGAGGTGACAAAGGATACGGTGCAACCAAGCACCAAAAACATCCAACCTCTGAAGGTCCGAACTCAAATTGATGAGCCCGTTGTTGCTCCAAAGACTAAACCGACCATACCTTATCCTTCAAGGATTAACAAGGAGAAACTCCATGAAAAAGATGATCTTTTAGCTTTGAAATTTATGGAAATGTTTAGGAATCTCCACTTCGAGCTAAGCTTCGCGGATGCTCTTCTACACATGCTCAAGTTTGCACCAATGTTTAGAAAGCTTCTCAATAACAAAGATAAGATAATTGACTTAATCAAAACATCGGTGAATGAGAATTGCTCGGCGGTTATCCTCAAAAAGTTTCCCAAAAAACTTAGAGACCCTGGTAGATTTCTTATACCGTGTGATTTTTCGAAGATGGATAAATGCTTAGCCTTGGCCGATCTCGGTGCAAGCATCAACCTAATGCCTCTTTCCGTATAGGAAAAGCTAAATCTCCTGGATTTGACCAAGACCCGAATGATACTTGAACTTGCCGACCGAATGATTTCTACTCTAACCGACATCGTCGATGATGTTTTCGTGAAAGTTGGAACATTTCTCTTTATGGCCGACTTCGTAGTCGTTGATTATATTGCCGATCCTCAGGGTCCTTTGATTCTCAGGAGACCTTTCTTGAGGACGGCACGAGCTTTAATCGATGTTCACGGTGAACAAATGACCCTTCAGCATGATGACCAATCTATAACATTCAAAGTTGGTGATACTAAGACATTCTCCTACAATACTATTGAATCGGTTAACCGAGTCGATGTTATCGATGTAGCTTGTGAGGAGTTTGCTCAAGAAGTACTTGGATTTTCGAACATTTCCAAGAGTGGCAATCCCACCCCAACTTTGGAACCAATCCTTTCTACTTCTCCCACCTCTCTCACTCCTTTTGAGGGAGGTGACTTCATTTTGGAAGAAATCGAAGCTTGTCTTACTAGCGAATCAATTCCACCAGGAATTGATGATGCCGACTTCGATCCAAAAGAAGACCTTCTCACCCTTGAAAGATTGCTTAATTCTGACCCAACTTCCACCCTCCCTCCGGAAAAATAAAAATTTAAGGAACTTAAGACCGTTGAACCTTCTAGTGATGAACTCCTCGAGCTTGAGCTCAAAGGCTTACCTCCTCATCTTGAGTACGCATTTTTGGAGGGTACCGATAAATTACCTGTCATAATCTCTAAAGACTTAAAAGATGAGGACAAGATCGCTCTTTTTAAGGTTCTTAGATCACATAAGCGTGCCATAGCTTGGAAGATGTCGGATATTAAGGGAATAGATCCAAAGTTTTGTACCTACTCAATAAGATTTTTGATGGAAGATAATGTTAAACAACGTGCAACATCAAAGACGGGTTAACCCAAAAATTCACGAGGTTATCAAGAAAAAAGTTATCAAACTTCTTGAAGCCGGATTAATTTATCCCTTCTCGAAAGCCCTTGGTGTTGCCACCCGTCCATTGGGATGCCCAAGAAAGGTGGTATAACCGTGATTGAAAATGATCGACATGAAATTAATATCTACTCGATTGATTGGGGGATGGCGTGTATGCATTGACTACCGAAAGTTAAATGATGACACCCGTAAAGATCATTTTCCATTACCGTTTATGGACCAAATGCTTAAGAGACTCGCGGGAAATGAATACTATTGTTTTCTAGATGGTTTCTCGGGTTACTTTCAAATACCAATTGACCCAAAGGACCAAGAGAAGACCACCTTCACTTGCCCTTATGGAACTTTTGCCTACCGACGCATGCCTTTTGGCTTATGTAATGCTCTGGGCACGTTCCAAAGTTGCATGATGGCCATTTTCCATGACATGATCGAGGAAACAATGGAGGTCTTCATGAATGATTTCTCGGTCTTCGAGGATTCCTTCTCTTCATGCCTCTCCCATTTAGACAAAATGCTCAAAAGGTGTGTTAGCCTCAATTTATTGAGTCGAACAAGGAATTCGGTCTCTCTTCGATGGAGCTTCGTCTTAATATAGTTAATGTTGTACAATGGAGATTATCAGGAATCGGGCTCGATAGTGAATTATATATTGTATATGTTTCGGGTGTTATTCCCAAAGCAAAACGTGCACGGGTCCTCGTTAATAGATCCCAGCGCGTCATTGTATCGACGTGCAGGGGTATTATAAACTCTTTTTCTATTTAGAAAAGAGTTTGTTGGTGCATTTATATATCTTTTCCTTTTCAAAAAACTCTATCATCGCTCTAGCTATCTCAAAAAGTCAACTCAACTCTCTTTCTCTTTTCTCGTGTGATCGTGGATGTTATTTGTTTGATGTGATTTCGGGTTCATACGTTTTGGCATCAGAGCTTCTTTATGGTTAGGGGGGTTTTGTGTTTGATTCTTGGGGTTAATTATGCAAGCTGCGGGGATTGATGTTGGTGCACTTTAGTCAAGGAGACTTAATATTTTTATATGGGGCGTTGGGCTTGGTTTTCTGTGCGGTATGCTGTGGAGCGGACACAGGGCGAGAGTGTGTTTTGCTACACATTAAAGAGGCTAGGTTGTATCAATTTCGTGTGTTATACAAGCTCCAAGTTCGAAAAATAAGCTTTAAAAGGTTGGTGTTCTTCGTGGAGAGTTGCTTCATTTGTGACGATCCAAGAAGAAATACATGTTATAGGAAGCTTAATCTTCATATATCTTCTTAGTATTGCATAGTTCTAGCTTTGTTCGTGGTTAATAAGCTCATTTAGTGAAAATTTGCTAAATTCGTATTTGGCATTCTTCGTGGCGGTTTGACAGGAAAGAGACAAGATCCACGATTTAAGGAAATAGTCAACGGCGGTTTGTTGACCACAGTGGCGAGTTGCTAAACAGCGAGTTGCTAAACAGCGAGTTGCTAACAGCGAGTTGCTAAAACAGCGAGTTGCTAAAACGGCGAGTTGCTAAAACGGCGAGTTGCTAAAACGGCGAGTTGCTAAAACGGCGAGTTGCTAAAAACGGCGAGTTGCTAAAACGGCGAGTTGCTAAAACGGCGAGTTGCCAAACAGCGGTTTGTGTATTTTATTAGGGCAGCGAGTTGTCAAAAGAAGCAGCGGTTTGATTATTATATTACACGACGGTTTGCTTACACTATCCAGACGACACCCGTTTTTAGCGACACTTTTTTACCGAAAAAGTTGAGCAATATATAATTTTTTCTATAGCCTTTTTAACTTATTTTTACACCAAATTCAAATTTTGGTAATAGGGCAAATTTTTTTTTTCGGTCGACACCTTTTAGCGACACTTTTTTCGGGAAAAATTTAGTAAAATAAAAAATTTTCCTATAGCGTTTTTAGCTTATTTTTACACCAAATTTAGATTTTGGTAATAGGGTAAAAATAAATTTTTTTTCATAATCCAACTGCGCCGAATTCAAACAAACCAAACCAAAAACCATCCGAGTAGGACTTAACACTGCACAAATCATTCACTACAAACAAACCATTAACTACCAACGATCATTCATTCACGGTTATCTAGTGATCTTGTAAAATTCCGTTAATCATTTGTCGGTTTTGATCATAGACAAGTAAAATCCCGTGAACGTGAATTGCATACAACAACAACATCAATCACATCATATCCACTTAAGTTCCAACAACTTTCACACTTCATAGTTAACATCCATTCATTCATCATGTCTACTCCAGTCAGTACATCCTCAACAGATAGTCAAATGCACAATAATATCATGGCAGCTGGTTCGAAAGATCGTCCACCAATGCTTGGACCAGGAAGATATTCACAGTGGAGATCACGTTTTCTACGGTACATTGACACAAAAAATAATGGTGAGGGACTGAAAAAATGCATACTAAATGGTCCCTACGTGCCAACAAGTGTACTTATTCAAGCTGTTCCAGAAGCTGAAGGTCGTCCTGCGGTTCATACAACATACAGCATTGATAATGTATTGTACATGACTCCAGAGAACAAGAACCTTTCATTCTGAAAGGAAGCAATTTTCTTGCTTTTAACTGGTATTGGAGATGAAATTATTAAATGTTATATGCAATGCAACACAGCAAATGAAATGTGGAAGCCATTTGAAAGTACAACAGGAGGGGGAATCGTTGAACGTACAAGATGTAAAGACCAATCTGTTCTGGGAATTTGGGAAGTTTACTTCTCGAGATGGAGAATCCATGGAGTCGTATTACTCACGGTTTTACAAATTGATGAATGAGTTGACAAGGAACAACTTGCAAGTTACAACAATGCAAGTGAATGTTCAATTATCTCAACAACTTCAAACCAGATAATGGTAGATTTGTGACGCTTTGTCAAGCAGATCAGATAAATTAGCACATCATCTTCATATCACAGACTTTTGACATTCTGAAGCAGTTAGAAGAGGTTTAATGATATTCGTGTGAGAGAATAGCCAAAGTGCAAAGCCATTTGCACTTCTTGCGGACTGCTCAACCATATTCAGATACTTTCTATCAAGCCAAAACCTCAAGATCAAAAAGCAACAATATCTCCTCAAGACAAAGTGCATCTACCAGACACAAAGGCAAAGAGGTCGCCAAACCAATTACACCTCAATCTGAGTGGTCTCTGAAGATGAAGGGATCCTGAAACAAGTCAGAGGACAAAGAAATGCAAAAGGAATTGGCACTCCTTGAAAAGTATTTCAGAAGTCTACAAAACCTACAACAAAAACTTCGAACTTCTTCAAACTCCAGGGAACACGACTGAGATACCACACATGGTATAAGCAATGTTAATCAGTCAAGGCAGTATGGGATCAAAGGACAGTGACAGTTTGTGGGCTAGGGAAACTGTAGGCGTCAGGTAGTGCAAACAGAATTGATTCAGTGCTTTAACTGCATGGGATATGGGCATATGAAAGGAATGCAGGAAGCCAAAGCGGGTTAAAGACTACGCATATCACAGGAAAATATGAAGATGTGCAAACAAGTTCTGAAACCAAGGTGTTCCTCTACAAGCTGAGCATGCTGATTGGTATGAGGATAGGATGAAGCGATTGATGAACAGGAATTGGAAGCACATTACAGCTAATGTAAAGTTTAAGAGGTCTCACTGAAGAATCAGTTCTACTGGCCAGCCATTAGAACCGGTATAAATCATGTTGAAAGTAATGTGTTGACAAGTGAGACGACACTGAGCAACCGGATCCATTATGACACACTAAGTTTTGAAGAAGGATGATGCCAATGTCACTCCTGATTCATCAAAATATGTATAATGATAATCAGGTTGATCAAAATCTGCAGAAATGGGTTGATGAGCGTGTTGCGCTTGCTAATTTAATTGGCTAATTTAACTCTTGTACAGAGGAAAACAAAACGATTTTTAAGCAATTAAGAAGCAACGCATCACTGGACTCATGAATTGGGAAAATAGTGCAAACTAACCTTGATGAAACTAATAGTGTTTGGGGGAGGCTTATTTAGTTGTCGGGATAGTTTGTCTGATGGCACTTCAGATCAAAAAGAATGTAGTTTTGACAAGTAGAAAGCATTTAATGAACCAGGCATTGGATTATGATAATTCTTCAAACAAAGTTAAATGATAACTCTAGATCTATTTGCTCTAAAGACATTGAAATAAAAGAAGGTTTAAAAACAAAAGCCTATGAAATTTCAGTTCTTAATCAGAAACACGATGAGTTAGTCAAAAAGAGTCTTTTAACAAAGTCACAACTGGAAGGTTATCTCAAAGAGAACACAAAGGTCATTTCAGATTTAAAGGTTAAGGAAGATAAAGATATTGACAAGATGATTGAAATGGACAAACAATTAAAGTTTTTGAATGAAATTGTTTATACTCGTAATCAGTCAATTCAGACCATTCATATGTTAGCACCCAAATGCTCGACATATAATGGTAGACCAACCTTTGCTAATCCAAGGTACCTCAAGAAAGCTCAATCTGAAAAGCCCCGTTTGTATGAGATCCCATATGATACTTCTGATCCTGCAAACAGATTTGCCCCTGAAAGGGAAGAGACCATGACTCTTGATAATGAGAGTAGATTCAAAAATTGAATAAAGATTTGTTAAACCTATTGATTACACAAAAAAAAATTAGTCTTTATGAAATTTCAAAGCATACCTAATGGAGTATTTTATCAGTTGGAACGCGCATAAGAAGTTAGGAAGGACCAATGTGGAAGAAAACCGTTGTTAGAACAAAAACCAAACATTGCTTAAAAAAACGTTGCCTTTCTACCCGTTTCAAAATCCATTAGTAAAAGTAGACAAGTTTTTAATGAAATGACATTTAACATCAATCAATTTAGGGAAATTGTTGATCAAACTTAGTTTAAACATACTAGTGATTATTTTCGGGTGCCAACTGCTCATGATATGGAACTTGTTGGATAAAACCTTTCTATATGCCTCTTTCCATAAAATCACAAATGATAGCTTATCGTTTTGAACAAGAACTTAAACGGACTGGCTATGAGTTTATGTGTACATTAAATCCCTTGAAAAGAGGTTGACGAACTTGAATCTGAAAAGGCTGATTTTTCAAATATGTATGATCTACTTCTTGAAGAGTGTGTGTCTAAAGATGTTATATGTTCATATTTGCATTCTTTGTCTGAATTAAATGCTCATACTGAATTGCAATGCATGTATCTTCATAAAGTCAAAGAATGTGAATGTCTTGCACAAAAGGTCAAAACAAACTGAATCTGTTAATAACGAAGTTCATAATAAGCTTTTAAAGAGTTTTGCCAAACTTGAAAAACACTCGATTTCTCTTGAACTTTCTTTACAACATTGTAAAGAACAGATGAAAAACAACCCAGTTTGCAAAGAAAATGCTTCAAATGTATTTCGAAAAGAACGTGAACAATATCATGAAATACAAGATTTGAAAGCTCAAATGCAAGACAAGAACATGGTGATAAATGAGTTAAAGAAAACATTTGAGTAAACAAAAGGAACGTCTGTGGAAACTCAGTTTGATAAACTCATCTATGTGTTCTGACAAGACCAAATGCTCAAGGGATTCCAAAACCACCAGTTTTAGGCAAAAAACGACTCCTTTTTCAAATTCTCCAGAAATGAGAGAAGTTTCAAATGAAAACAGTCGGTTAATAAAACTAATGTGTCGGATGGTTTGTTTAAACAAGTCACTCAACAGAATTTGCCTCAGAATAGAAAACAAGCAGAAATACACTCGAATGTGCTTAAACCAGGAATGTATAGAATTGCCACTACACACACAAAAACAAAGAAAACCGGCAGTTGCCTCTCTGCTTCTAGAATACAATCCTACGTGTCTAAGTTAAGAGTAAATCACCTACTAGTGTTAGCAGACCAAAGCCTTAGGGCTATCAAGTTAAAGATAAGGTCATGCCAAACAATAGTCAAGTGAAGTTTAAAAAGAAGGAAGTAGAATACCCATCATAGGATTTCTAGTATTTCTAAGAAAACAAAGTCTGTAACTGCGTGTAATGACAGTTCAAAATCCAAAACTTTGAATGTAAATGCTGTTTGTGCTGAATGTGGAAAATGTGTGTTTAATTCTAATCATGATGCTTGTGTTTCTAGATACTTGAAAGACGTGAACGCTAGAACTAAGAAGCCTAAGGTAGTTCCTATTAGTGCTAGTAAACCGAAGAGAAACCGAAACAATTAAGTTGCAACACCCCATAAGAAAACAGTTGCATCAGATACCATATATTCAAATTCCAGGTACCCATAGGGGTTGTATGAGAATCAAATCAGAAATGGAATGGTGGATAGCTAAGAGATGTCCATCAGGATATAAATGGACACAAAAGCCTCTTAGGACCAAAAAGATATGGATGCCTAAAATCAGGAAAGAGGATGTATCAACAAGCATTAGTCCCACTATAGACATTGTCTCTAGGATTACTAATGTCTTTAAATATATCAATTCTTAGGAATCCAATTTGTCCAATGTTCCATCGTCTCTAATTATCTTGAGTTGTACAACTCATCCTATTCATTGTTGACTCTGGATGCACAAAGCACATGAGGGCAATCTCAAGCTAGTGTGTAATTTTTGTGGAGAAAATTTTGGGTACTGTCATTTTTGAAATGATCCATTTGCTCCATTCTTGGTTATGGAGATCTGTTTCAAGGAAATGTCACGATCAAACTGGTTTTTTACGTCGAAGCCTCATTCATAATCTATTCTCGGTTGGTCATTTTGTGATGTCTGATTTGGAGGTTGCGCTTTTCAGAATTCTGCATTTCTGGATACGATTTACTAATGGTAGTCGGGTTTGATCTCTACAACAATATCTCTTCAAGAAAAAACTTCATTAACTCAATCTATTTCATGGCTAAAAGCTTCACCATTCTCATGCATGGTTATGCATCGCGATTTCTCATCTTAATTTCGATTACATCTCCTTACTATCAATGACAAGATATTGTGACAGGCTTACCTAAGTTGACTTATCAAGGATAAACTTTGTTCGTCTTGTGCAATGAGTAAAGCAAATGAAGCTCAATTTAAGTCAAAAGTTGTTCAGTTCCAAAGGAATGGCTGAATTTGATTCACTTGGACTTGTGTGGTCCAATGCGGGTTGCAAAGCATAAATGGGATAAGAAATATATTCTGGTGATTGTTGATGTCTATTCAAGATAACACTTAGACTCTTTTTCTATGATCAGGATGAAACACCAGAAGTTTCAAAGACCCTTTTTCTCACGATGATTCAACGCATTCTTCTGTTCAAGTTATTTAGGTCAGTCTGACATGAGGCGATAGAGTTCATGACACAGACATCCTATGCTTATTTCAAAGAAGAAGGCATTGACATCAACTTCCACATCCTCGAACACATGAACATAACGGTGTTGTCCGAAAGTCGGAAACGCCCCACTCTTGTTGAGGATGCTCGAACAATGCTTCGCTTCTAAGCTTACATTATCATTTTGGGCTGAAGAAGTTGCAACCGAAGTGCCTATACTCAGAACACATCAATCCATCATATCGACTCATGAAAGACGGCGTATCATTCATTAAAGACGAAATACATTCAATAAAAATCTTCACTTCTGTGGTTGCATCTTGTACTTAACTGAGATGGGGAAAATTTTGAGACGATGAAAGAAAAAGGGGATCCATGTGTCTGGTGGGATATTCTACATCAGTCGAAGGGATACGTGTTTTACAACAGAGAACGCTTTAATAGTTGAGTCCATTCTATCAAGTTGATGAAATTCAAGAAATGATGTCTGATCACAACAGTTCAGACTAGCACCACAACGACAGGTTGTATGTTGAAAATGTCTCTTCAGGCGTCGTTCCTCAGACAAAAGGCGTCAGATTATGACAACTCTGACCCAGTGCCCCCGAGACAAATGTTGTTGCTTACATGCAGAGAAGACAGATTGCTCACAACAAGGGTTAGAATTTCTCTTCAGTCCTTACTTGAAGAATATTACAATCTAACACAACGTCTACTGAAGAAATAAAACAATGATCAAGCACCGAATGCATCGTTTCACTAGATGATTTTTTAATCTTTTTTGTATACGGGTTACAAGAAAAATTGGTGAGTGTCGTACAAGAAATTGGTGAGTCTTGCTCACGCGACATTGATATTACGAAGATGCATTCATTTCATCCACAAGTCATGATTATCGAAGGTCCAGAAAGATCATCCTTTAGAAACAAAGTTCATGGGAAATCCCAACACATTGCCAGTTCAACAAGGACGACATTTGCCATCAGTCTGAATGTGTATGTGTTCGCGTCACGGTGAGTATTGTGGGACCAAAAGAACATTAGAGGCGATGGCTGATTCTGCAATGGATTTAAAGCATTGCAGGATGAACTTCATCAGTCCCGACAGACTAAAAGATTGGGAACTAGTCGACAAACCATGTGGCAAGATGATTTTAAAGATAAAGTGGTTTATGGAAGAAAAACAAAAAGGATGAAAGATCATACTGTGATTGGCAAACAAAAGCTCGACTTGTAGCTAAAGGTTATGCTCAGGAAGAAGGTGTGATTTGAGAATCATTTGCACAGTTGCTACGCTTGGAAGCAGTTCGGATTTTCGTTGCACTATCGGCCACGTCACACAAGTCTTTTTCCAATCTATCAGTATAAATCATCGTTTATTTAACCTCAATTATTTAATATGGCCGTGAAAACGGCATTTCTTAATGGTCCCACTGAAAGGAGGAGGTTTTTGTTGCTCAGAAGAAGGGTTTCGTTGATCCAGATCACTCCATAATAAAGTTCTACCTTCTGAGGAAAGCTTTGTTTGAATTTATAAGATAGCTCAGCGTCTGGTATGATGAACTTATCAAACTTCCTGATGTCCAAAGGCTTTACTAAAGGGTATAATTGGAACCAACTTTTATTTAAGATAAAATACCGGGGAGCGATATTCTACTTGGTGTTGATTTACGTTGTTGACATCAATTTTTGGGTTACAAACCCAAAATATTCAAAAAGATTTGAAAAGTTTAATGCACAGTAGATTTGAAATGTCCTTAATGGGGGAGATGATAATTCGTTTTAGGACTTCGATCCACCTAGTCCCCAAAAGGTATTTTATCATCAGGCCAAAGTATGCTTTATGAGATTCTGGAAAAAGCATAATTTGGATTAACGGTCACTCCATTGGTTACTACCATTGGATACAAAACCCAAACATAGATTATAGATTTGAGTGGAGAGTGGTAGAACCGGTCAGCCCAATCAGATTATCGTATTAAAATCGGGGTCACTTCAGTGTACTTGACATCTAGTAGACCCCCAGGACTTAGTGCAAGTAGTATGCTATGTGCACGTTATCAAGCTCGACCAACACATAACGCCACTCCAAAGAGGTTAAAAGAATATTTTAAATACCTAAAGGGTACCACTACATGGGATCTTTTTTTTATTTCCCTTTCCCACCTTTTTTTTAATTTTTTTTATTGGTATTCCAAAGGATTCTGCTTTGAACTAACAGCATTTTAGACTGATCATGCCGGATGCATTGTTACTCGGAAAGCATTCTGGAGGGATACGTTCCTTGGTGTAAGCTAGTGAGTTGGATGTCATAAGAAACAAAACTGCCTGCAATGTTCTTCAGCAGAGGGGGCAGAGTACGTGGCGAGTTATCTGAAGGTTGTGCTCAAGTTAATGTGGATGGAGGACACAGCTTCAAGATTATGCGTCATCTACACTATAAAGACGTGTATTTGCGACTTCAGTCAGCCATATACAATATCATGCAACCGTACAACATTCAGAACAATGCAAATCCATACTAGGTTTCATTCATAAGGAACATGTTGAAAATGTACAATTGAACTATATTTGTCAGAACTGTATACCAATTAGCTGATTGTTTACGAAAGACCTTCCTGAGGATCGGTTTAAGATATATTGTCAGAAGGATGGTATGAGTTGTTTGACTCCAGAGTCTGGGGTTCTGACAAAATGAGACTGCTTGATATCATCATCAAAACATACATTGTACATATTTTTGAGAAAAGCAAAATACATAAAATATAAAACTTCAAAAGAAAATACAAAATCAGAAAAACAGACATTTCCAAAAAGATTATTTCGTCATGTCTTTGGAATCGATACATTTACGTGCTTAGAAAGTCGATATAACATTGTCACGGGTATGTGTAAGATGTGTTCGTGCGAGAGTTGCAATAGTTTCAAAACATGTCATTTATAATTTCTTAATGGCTTATGTGCAAATGTCGTACATAACCCGGACTCTCAATAACGGATAGGTTTATAACTTATCCTTATCCAACGAGAAAATTAAGTTTCTCTGGTCTTGAGCCGTTTCCTTTTTATGTTCGTACAAAACATTCAAATGTTTTTAGCTCAAAAAAAAAGGATAGTGTAGTTTCTGTGCGTCTTACCCTTTGCGTTAGAAGATGAAGTCCTTTTCTAACTTTGGGTTTTCTTAATAAGTTAAACACGATTCTTTAAGAATTTACTAGATGACAAATCATTATCTTTCAAAATAATTGATGGTTCATACACTCCAACCTCCACAATGTTTTCAAAGACAACATTTTGTCATTTGGTTCCTATTTTTTGAGGGGAGTTTTTCGTAAAAACAAAGTTTTAATGTTCTTGAGAGACATCTCATAAGACAATTATTATGTATTCAAAACATTATCAAAGTGTTCCGCAACCATTCATGAAGGACCATATTTTTCCTTCAGATTTTTCTAGACTTATTTTTTAATCATAAGGTATTTTCAAAAACTAAGTGTTTTTATTAGTTAAAATAAGGTGAGAATAATGTATTTTAAAATATGATCTTTTCGACTCAAATGTGATGGAACAGTAAGAAAAGGTTTTATGTTTGATCTGATACCCAACACATCTTATTTCACGACGATTCAGAAGTCATAGGTGTTAGGTTAGGAAACATCTATGATCCACCAGAACCGGAGGATCCTACCCAAGGATAATCCAAAGTTAGAAATAGCAGTCCTTTAGGTCATGATTGGAGTATGAATGTATATGGGAATAATGCCGCTAAGATTGAGTTAACACTGGAACAATCACAATATGGTGTTTTTAATGAGTTCTGGTAAGCATTGAAGGAGCTTTTCTGTTGAGAATGAAAAAGAAAATGTATGGATAAAAGGTGACTAAAGATAGAAGGCCCTCAACACAACTTAAGGCAGAAACCGGGTCTAATACATATTGTTGTCAGAATTCCACGAGTTGAGTGCTGACATTGAAAATGGACATCCATGGACCAGTGATTTGGCAATGCACAACCCCTTCCCAGCCATTCGAGTTTCTTCTCAACAGGAAAACTTGTTCATTTGTCTGGAGATACAAGTATCTAGTGACATGCACTCGAGATGGTTGATATTGAAAGGTGGCAATATGCTCCCGCCTTCGTAGTACTAAAACCAAAATGCACTAATTCGAGTCTATGAGCCAAGAGATCAATCAAATCTGGTTAGACACATTCATTTCAAATACTTATTGAACATCATCAGGTTCACAAGTGTTAGCAAGAGTCCTACGCAATATCATTGTGTATATTTGCCAGACAACATTTGAGTGCTTCTAATGTATTCACAATGAGATGGAAAAATCCGCTTGAGCCTGCATCAAAAAAGCTATTGGTAAGGTGACTTGCGAGTTTTCTGTATGAATCAAACTTGTGACAACTGGATGGATGTCGTTTGGGTCCAGTAAATGAATTGACGGTTGATGATTTTGATAAATACATGACACTCTTATGTGTTACAAAAAACTCTTTAAGAGTGACCGTTCGAGTGTTTTTCAAATTCTAATTTTTCTCGTTTATCACTTAACGTAAACTGCAGGTTTTTTAAAAGGTGGGGTAACGGAACCTCTATCCCATTCAAATGCTCAATCTCGATGGACATACTATATAGAAAGCTCAAGATTTAATGACAAAGACTTCCGCAACTCTGATTTTGAAGCTTTCAATATAATGTAATTAGTATGAGCATGTTGGTCAAAGATCACTAGATCGCCAAGATGGCTTAGCGATCGCAATGCATGAAGGTACAAGATTACAACGAAGATTAAAGACAAGCAACACTCGAGGCTTAAACGTACAAATGCAATCTCAATGATCTCATGAAGGTAGTGTCATCAATGAACTCACTCGGGGGGATTGTTAGCCTTAATTTTATTGAGTCAATAAAGGAAGCTCGTTCCCGTGTAGTGTTCAAGACCTCACTATCGGGGGAGATTGTTAGCTCAATTTTATTGAGTCGAACAAAGAAGTTCGGTCAACTCTACGAGGGAGCTTCGGTCTTTAATTAGTTAATGTTATAATAGGATATTATCGGGAATCGGGCTCGATAGTGAATCTAATATTGTATATGTTTCGGGTTTAATCCTAAGCAAAACCCGAGCCCGGGTCCTAGTTAAATATCCCGCGCGTCATTTAACGCGACGGGGTATATAAACTCTTTTCTATTTAGAAAAGAGTTAGTTGTTCATTTATAAATCTTTTCCTTTTCCAAAAACTCTCTCATCTCTCTCTCTCCTCTTTCTCTCTCTAAAAGTTCAACTCACTCTCTTTCTCTTTTCTAGTTTGATTCGTGTATGTTATATGTTATGAAGTGATTACGGGATCCTACAAGGTGCGAAGACACCAATCTTGTTCTAAATTGGGAGAAGTGCCATTTTATGGTCAAAGAGGGCATCGTCCTCGGCCATAAAATTTCTAAGTCCGAGATTGAGGTCGATAAAGCCAAAGTTGATGTAATAGCAAAATTACCCCATCCCACAACCGTCAAAGGAGTTAGATGTTTTTTAGGACATGCCGGATTTTTACCGTAGGTAATTATTCACGACTTCTCAAAAATCTACTCGTACTACTTGACCCACCTTCTAGAGAAAGAAACCCCATTTGTCTTTTCCAAGGAATGTGTAGAGGCATTTAATGCCCTTAAGAAGAAGTTGACCGAAGCACCAATTTTAGTTGCCCCCGATTGGGACCTACCATTTGAGATTATGTGTGATACTAGTGACTTTGCGGTAGGTGCGGTCTTGGGGCAACGTAAGACCAAACATTTTTAACCGATACACTATGCAAGCAAGACTCTGACTAACTCTCAAGCTTATTATACTACTACGGAAAAAGAGCTTTTAGCCGTAGTGTATGCTTTTGAGAAATTCCGGCCATATCTTGTCTTGTCAAAAATAATAGTGTATACGGACCACTCGGCTCTTAAGTATCTTTTCGCTAAACAAGATGCTAAACCGAGATTGCTTCATTGGATTCTCCTACTCCAAGAATTTGATGTCTTTATCCGTGATAAAAAAGGAGAGAGAAGTATAGCGGCGAGAACCATTGTCCTTGGTTAGAGAACCTCATACAAAGTGAGCTCGAGAAAAAGGAAATTACGAAAACATTTCCTCTCGAGACACTTGGTATGGTGACTTTTCGTGGTGATGATAGTACCCCATGGTTTGCGGACTTTGCAAATTACCATGCGGGGAATTTTGTTGTGAAAGGGATGTCGTCCCAACAAAAGAATAAATTTTTCAAAGACGTTAAGCATTATTAGTTTTGGGTCTGGACCCCTATTTGGTTCAAGAATTTGAGCGGATTCAAGTGATTCAGGGGTTGTGTTTTTTTTGGCCAAGTATGCCCATGATATCCTCTTGGCTTACCATAAAGGGACCCGCCACGGGACATCATGGTGCCAAACTACACGTAAAAGGTCTTTGTTTCGGGATTGTTATGGCCCTGATCTATTTACCGAGATGCCCATGACTTGGTCACACGGTGTGACGCTTGTCAACGTCAAGGAAAAATCTCACAAAGGGATGAAATGCCACAAAATGCAAATCCAAGTTTGTGAGTCTTTGACGTTTGACTGTGGGCTTCGTTTTTTATGGACGTTCTCGTCTTCACGAAGAGAAAACACCATATTATACTTGTGGCTGTCGATTATTTGTCAAAATGGGTTGAAGCAAAAGCGCTCCCCACCCAATGACTGCCCGAGTTGATTTGAAATTCTTATAAAATCCTCTCTTTGCCCGATTTGGGACCCCTCAGTGCTATCATTAGTGATCGTTGGTTCCCATTTTTGCAATGACCATTTTGCAAAAAGTCATGCTGTAAATACGGAGTTTACTCACAGTCTCTACACCGGTATCACCTACAAACAAGTGGGCAGTTGAGGTTTCAAAAACATGGTTTGAAAAACGAATTCTTGGAGGTAGAGCACCATTGTGATACACGGGCTTCGTGGTCACGTTAAGTTAGATGATGCTTTATGGGCCTTCGTACCGATATAACGATCCCATCGGTGTGCACTCATTTACAAGTGGTATACGGAAAGGCTTGTCATCTACCCATCGAGCTCGAGCACAAGGCCTACTATGCCTTGAAACATTGCAATTATGACCTTGTTACTGCGGACGATCACCGAAAAATTTAAATGAATGAATTAAATGAACTTCGTGATCAAGCCTATGAGAACTCTTTAATCTACAAAGAGAAGACAAAGAGGATCCATGACTCCATGCATCGATCTAACGAACCGCGTTTTCAACATTGGTGATTGAGTCCTCCTCTTTAATTCTCGATTAAAGATTTTCTCAGGCAAGCTTAAGACCCGCTGGACTGGACCATTCACGTTTCCAAGTATTTCCATTTGGCACCGTCGAGTTCTAATATCAAACTGAAGGGCCAAACTTCATGTGAATGGTCATAGAATTATAACATACTTCGGATGGGACATACATATATCTGGTTATCCTCGGATCTCTAAATTTCCCGAGGATCAATGAATTCGAGGCGGTCAAGCTAAGTGACCCTTTTTTTTTTTAAAACAAGCGCTTCGTGGGAGGCAACCCATGCTTATCCTTCTATCTTCTTTCAATTTTTCTAATAGTGTTAAACATTGGAGGTGTGCTCCTCTTCAATTCTCGTGTTTTGTCATATGTGCTTGTGTTTTTGTGATGATTTACGGGATTGTCCAGGATTGTCCCGGATGTTTGATAGCCTCTCGTGCTGTGGTTTTGTCCTTGTTTTTCACTCGAGCTTTATATCCATCGCTTCATTTTTAGGAATCTTATTATCCTATCTTATCGGACTAACGTTTATCTTTAAGCATTCTTAATAAATATTTTAGATTTACGTAGAGGACACCTTCTCTTAAAACATTAAGACAATGTTTCAATTCTAGCTATGGGGGGGTCTAATCGATTTGATTGGTGCCTGCAGCCGTTGTTTCCGTAATCCCGTTTTTACCTCCAAAATACCAAAAAAATTAAAAAATTTAAATAATTCCAAAAATAAAATAAATGTTTTTTGTCTCAATGTTAACTTTTCTGCTGTGCAGATTAAGAATTAAAATTTTGGAACTCCAATCGTGCATGTTACGCTCTAGCTTGTCCTCTAACTTTTAGACCAAAGCTTTCACAGGATCTTTTTTTATGATTTAATTTGCGAAGAACAAGAAATGATAGAGTTAATTATGGAGTTAGATGGTTTAACAAGGATAGTTCGGAAATTTTAAGAGTCCATATGTTGTTTTTTTTTTTTTGGTGGCTTTTTCGCCATAAGCTCCTAAACCGGACTAATAATACGTGCTCTTTTCGAAAATTAAACTTAAATCAACAATTTTTGATATTGAAGCTTTATTAATGTAGTCGACAACATTAATTTATTTAGTCTTAGTTCAAATTTATACTTGAATTTTCTAAAAAGAAGTTTTCTCTATATCGTGGTAACATGTAAAAAAAATAAATAAATGATGAGTAATAATTATAAACTGTGGGCTAATAAAAGTTTGCTGCATCTTGCCGGCTCACAACCGATGTTGCAGCCTTCTAAAGAAAGCCCATAGTAAGAATAATAATCGGTATGTTTAGAACTGATTAAGTTTGTGGCTTCTTGCGGCTCACAACCGATGTTGCAGCCTTCTAAAAGGTCGAGGATTTCCTTTGTTAAAAAAAAATAATAATTATGATAAGTGTGATATATGTGATTTAATAAATATAGGAAAAATCTCTTTCTCTTAAATTCAAATATGCTTTTGAACTAAGACTAATTCGTTTTAAGATTGTGGTTTTTCTAAAATGAATTGTTTTATTAACGGGAAGCCTAAGAATTTTTGAAACCGAAGGTCCGTGAGTCTCGATACTAGTCTCTATGGGGGTCTCAAAAAGCCTGGTCATTAGCGCAAGTTGGGATGTGCCTGAGAGAAATTCGCTACATGGTATGATCTCGCCTTACAAAAATCATAATTCTTGGGTGGAACGTAAAGCAATAGAAATATTGCAAACTTTCTTAAAAAGGTTGAATCCCATGGTGAAATGTGATATAAGCACACTAAATTATATGAAATAATTATAGGGAAGTGAAAAGTTTACAGGTAAAGTATGAGTTATTGTTAGCATCTTAGCTCATTCATATTTAACGTGATTTCGTTTTTAAGCTTGGTTTGGGTACGAGTGAAAAAGTCGGCCTTATGCGACTGGAGAGGGGCGGAGCGACGAGGAGGTGTGGGGGGTGGGCGATGGGTGCGAGATCGGGGGCGGGGTGCGGTTGGGGGTGTGATCGGGGTGGGCGGCTGGTGGAGGGTGTGGATAGGGGGCGGTGGATGTGTGAAGGGGGGGTGGTGTTATATGGGTTAGGGGCGGAGGGCGTAGTTGGTCGGGCAGGATTTGGGAGTGGCGGGGGAGAGGTGCGGTAGGTTCGACGCGGTGGGAGTGGCGCGTTGAGGTGTGAGTGGGGGGGTTGGGCGTCTGACGGGGGATGAGTACGTAGACGGGGGGAAGGGGAGCGTGGGGGGTGGGTGTGGGGTTGGGGTGAGGGGGGCAGGTTGAGGGATAGTGGACTGTGGCGATGTTATGTATTAGTGGAGTGCGTGTAACGGCGGGTGACGGGTTGGTTGATGATTGCGAGCTCGGGGTACTGTGGGAGAGGGGGGGGATGGCGAGTTGAACGAGGTACAGGGGGGATGAGGGACTGTGGTGAGGGGCGTCTGGGTGTGGGGATACAGGGGGCGATGAGCCTAGGAGGTCTACAGGCGCGGATTAGGGGCGTACGGGGTTGCGAGGGGTATCGGTGGGGGGGGGGACGAATGGAAGGATAGTTTCGGACTGTGCGGGGTCTGGAGGGGACGTCGGGTTTTGGTTGCCTAGTGGTGGTGTGAGTGCGGGGGGGACTTGGTGGGGCACGGGGGGTGGGCATTGGTTGGAGATGAGGGAGGAGGGGATGGCCCCCAGGTGACGGTGTGGGCGCGAGCGGGTAGCGGGAGTGGGGTGGGATGGGTGGGGGTGCGAGGGGGGAGGACAGGGTGACGATGGAGGACGGTGAGTGATGGGGGGGGGAGGTGGGGGCCGAAGGTTTGGGGTGGAAGGCTGGAGGGTGCGGGAGGTGGGCGTGTGGGTGGGATGTTGAATAGGGTAGGGGAGGGACGTGACAGCGGGTACTGGGCATTGGATCGGACGGGATGGGGGGGTGTAGGGGCGACCAGCTTGCGGAGAGGAGGGGGTGTGACTTCGGAGGGCGGTAGGTGTTCAGGGGGACTTTGGGGAGCGTTCGGAGGACGTTGGGAGGAGGGGTGGTAGTTCTTGTCAGGGGGGGGTAGGGACGGGCGGGGGGTTTGGTGGGAGGGGTAATTGGGTGGTTGGTGGATGGCTGTGGGACGGGCTGTTGGTTTGGAGTGTGGGGGTGGGGTGGTGAGTAGGCGGGGCGGTGGGGGACGAGAGGGGGATCGGCGTGGGGGGCGCGGGTGGATTGCAGTTGGGGTGGAGAGGGAGTGTGGTGGGGAAGTGGGGTGTCTGGTAGTGGGCGGTCGGGTTGGTAGGTCGGGGTTTGCCTTTACGCGGGGGGACCGAGTGGTCGGGCGGGATGGACGGGATTGGGTCTGGAGGTGGGGGAGGGGCAGAGGTGGGGCTGGATGGAGTGGGGAGGGGTGATACGGGAGGGGGTTGGAGTAGTTAGGTGGAGTGGGGGGAGTTGTGAGGGTATGGATCGGGTTGTGGGTGTGGGGGCAGGTCGTAGTGGGTGAGGGAGGGTTGTGCTGAGGGGTTTGATGGAACGGCGCTGGGGGAGGTTGGGGGGGGGGTGGGGGGGAGGGGCTGACCGGGAGGGGAAGGGGCCGGTTGGACGGGCCGAGGGACGATGAATGGGTGGGGGGGTGGGGAGGATTGACGCGGTGGGTAGGAACATGTGGGGGGTGGCGCGGTCCTGAATGGACAGGCGGACCGGTGGGGGCCGTGGGATAGGGGGGGCTAGAGACGAAGCGGGCGGAAAGACGGGGGCGCCCGGAATGGGGCGTAGGGTGGTGTTAGAGGGACGATGATTTAGCCTTCTGAGCTTTTAGGAATGTGAAATGCATCTTGTTCTGTGGCCCTAAAGTTATAAAAATAACGAAAGTCAAACATGCTAGTTAGTTGCTTAATATAAAAAGTACAAAAAAATGAGAAAAAAGAAAAATACAAAAATATGTATGGGAATAAGTGTAACTATTTAAAAATGGTCAAAACGGGGCTTTTCAAAGCTATTGATTCTTTAATTCCCCTCGATGAACACTTAGCTACTTTTCGAGGTAATTAGTCAAGGGGGATTGAGATTCTTGGTTTTCTTAAGTGTTTACTTATGGCATTGCGTGAGGACACGACAATATCTTAGTATGGGGGATTTTGGTATGTGCTTAATTACACATACCTTTTGCCTATAAAAACGTGCCTAAAATGACCAAAATATACCAAAAATACATTGTATTTGTGTGTTTTGTGATTTATATTGTGCAGGTAACAGATATCTAAGAAAAGGACAAAAACAAAGCCAAAACGACAAACCCGAGCACGGAATAGAAAGAGCGTGAAAAAGTCAAAAAGTCAAAGTCAAAGTCAACTAAAAAAGTCAACAAAGTCATAGTCAAAAGTCGAAGACAAAGCCGGTATCGAAGAAATGATAAATGGGCCAACCCGTACCCATCTAATGGGTCGGGTCAGCCCATTAAAACATTATGAAGACCATAAAAAGCCCAAAGTCAAATATATACTTACCCGACCCAATTACTAAGCCCAATCCCACTTAACACCTATAACCATAAACTCATTAACACCCTTACACCGTTAGTCCTCGAGGACTAACAACGTCAGTCCAAAAGGACTAACGGTGCAAACATATAACAAAAACAGGGGATTAACCCCGTTATCTTCAAACCCAAAACCCTTTTTCCCGCCAAACTTTTGGCACTATTCATCATCTTCTACCCCACTCCCTAAAACCTGTTACCCTGCTCCCCTAAAACAAAATATGCACCATCCACATCTCAACCCACCTCATAAACAGCAAGCCACCTTGGCAATCCTCTAAATCCCCATTCGTCAAGGAATGAAGACAAAGATTCAATGGCTCAGATTGATTGGCTTGGTGAACAAGATAATTCTACGGCTTAGATGATGATTTTGAGTTACTCACACAACAAGCACACCTCCTGGCTCACTCACATAACTAGCACATTGAAGACCCAAGACTTTGAATTTTCTTATATAAATAGGTCCCTTTGTAAGCCCTTGAGGCATGTAGTTTTAATCTAGTTTTAATTTTCAGCTTATATTTAATATTTTTAGCTTATTAAAAGAAACCTTGTACTGTTTTTCTTGAAGTTTAATGAAATCTAAGTTTTTATGTTTTTATCCTGTTTTTAAATTAAATGCATTTTATGATTTGAAAAACGTTTGACAAGCTCACAAAAGTTCTTTTTATTTCATACTTAAGCTGTTTGCTTAAACACTACAAGTTTTTCTATAACTATTAGTGTTTAAGCCATTTTTACCAAAATTCACTCAAAAAGCTCATTTGGAAGATAAGCCAGAAAAGGAAGGGCTTATGGGTTTTACTAGCTTGTCTTTGACAAGCTAGATCTTGTAGATCAGCTTATTTAAGCACTTTTTGCCCTGTTTAGAGCAAGAGATTTTGTAAGTTCTCATTTTCAAGTTTTAAAGCTTATTTACTGTTCTGCTTATTTCTTTGCTTATTACTGCTTATTACTGCTTATTTCTTTGCTTATTTATGCTTATTATTGATGTCTAATGCTTATTTATGCTTGCTTATAGCCTAAAAGTCATTTAGTTAAGTTTTAGTTTAAAACTGTCTTAATTGTGTATAACTGCTTATTTGGTTGCTTATTTTCTAGTGCTTTTTTTTGTAGGATTTTGACTGATTATTACTTAATATTCATTGTTATTAGTTGAAAATCTTAAAAAAGTAGCATTAGCTTTTAGCTTGTTGTTCTAGCTTATTTGAATGTTTAAATCTATTCATTAGGAGTAATATTAGCTTAAAAATATCTGGTATTTGAAGTTGTAAGTTTAAAACTTAGTTTAACAAGTTTAATATGAAACAAGTTTAAAACTGTTTTAAAAGTGTTTAAAGTGAAAAATCAAGTTCTAAGGTGTCTTGTATATGCACTTTGAATCTGTGGCGTTTTAAGTTGTATATTTAAGCTTGTTTGCCTTGATTTTGATTAAGTGCTTCTTAGTGTGTTTACATGCTTGTTTTATTTTTAAAATGCAGTGTAATAGTTTTAGGTCAAGTGTGAAATTGTAGCTTGAGTTTTTGTAAAAATCTGTCAAGTTTCATAATTGTCTTCTTCAAAGTTCAAAGTACTTTTTCATACTCAAATTTAGATTAGTTAAAGTTGTTTTTAGAGCCTGAATTCAAGAGCATAAGCTCATTATGATATAATCTCAATCTGTTTGAGCTTATTTTCAAGTTTTAACTTATTTTACTAGCTTAAAATTAAGGCTGCAAAAGCCATTTTGTAATTTTAAAACCCTTGAAAAATCCAAAAAAATAGTGTAAACAGACTGATATAGCTTTTCCAATTAGCTTTTTCTTTTCCTATTTAGATTTCAAAATGTTTTCTCTAAGCTGTTTTGAGTAGCTTATAATATAAGTTTATTAGTTTTGTTAGTCAATAAGCCATAAGGATCTGATTTGGGGCTTAAAATTAAGCCCAAAAGTGCCTCATTGGTCTGTTTTCAAGTATTGATTGGTCAAATAGCTTATTTGCTTTTCCGAGCTTATGGCTTATTTTATTTGCTTTTGTGTTTAGATTGGCTTATTAGGATAGGAAAAATCTTCTTATAGCTTATTTGACTTTAGTTTAAGCTTTTAGAAGCTTATTTGCAAATTTGAGTTTAGCACTAGTGTTTTTAAGCTCTTAAATGCAATTTGTCTTTTATGCCTTTTCATTGCTTTTTAGCTTAGTTGTTTTAGCTTATTTCTAGGATTAGTTGCTTAATAGGTATAGCTTAATATCTATTTTAGCTTATTTGATCCTTTCCTTAGCTTATTTAGTCTTAAAACATCAAACAGTTAGCCTTTTAGCCTTTAACCAAGTCTGTCACTTTTAGAAGCTTATTTCCAGCTTATTTTAGGTTTTTATAAAAAGTACTTTCACAAAAGTTGCTTATTTTTAGGTCTTAAAGTTTTTTCAAAAAGAAATTTTGCAAAATAAAAATACTTGGGAAATTGGGAAGTCATGGGTGAACAGGGCTCGAACTTGTGACCTCCACAACCTCTACCAAGCATTATAACACACCACACACAACCACTCTGCCCTTGGGTCTTTTCCATTCACTCTTTGTCTTATTTTTTATTTATACTCTTTTTCCCCTTTAAGCCTTTCAGCTTATTATAGCTTATTTTGTGCTTATTTCATTAAGTTGTTTGTACCATTCTATTTTTACTAGATTTTGTTTAGTTCAAAGTATTTTCTGTAATTTTTTTAGAATTTTTAAAATTTGTTTACTATTTTTATGCATTTTTTTAGATTAAATCAGTTTTAAATTAATAATAAATAAATAAAAAAAATATAATTCTTTTTTTTTAAATGTTCTTTTATCATTTAGGATTTATAAAAATAAAATTTTCATTTGTGGTTAAAATTTTAGAATTTAGTTTTTTAAAGAACGGGTTTTGATTCTCGTTATCATTTTTTGTGTTTTAGCTTTAAATGCTTATTGTTTTTAGTGTGCCTTTACTTGTTTTAGCATTTTAGTTATAGAAATATAAAACCTAATCAAATTTGTGATATTCAAGCATTGTTTTACAAACGTTACCTTGATTTTCAAATTCGCACCTCGTCGGGACACGACCTGGGAAGGTTTTTAGGGATTTTACTTTGGTCAAAAGTAGTTATCCTTTAAAAAGCCTTATGGAATTCTTATTATTGATATTTTTGAGATAATTCTTGTTATTATATATTTATATTTATTATATTTATATATTTATATATACTAAAAGAATTATTTTAAGTTAATCCGAAACATCAGAGCCTTAGAAAATATCAGCATTGTCCTACTGGCCTCTACAAGAGTACGGTTCCGTATTTCGACAATGCCGTTCTGCTGTGGAGTCCTTGGAACTGTCTTTTGGTGAAAAATGTTGACACGCTCATAATATGCAGCCAAATCTTTATTGATAAATTCTCTGCCATTATCGGTATGGATGTATCTAATAGTTTTGTTGAGACTAACTTGTATTTGCTTCAGAAATTTGATGATGACCTCTAGGGTTTCATCTTTCGATCTCAAAAACTTAACCCAAGTAAATCGAGAATAATCATCAATGATGACTAAGATATATTTCTTCCCGTTAATTGTTTGCACTCGCATCGGTCTACATAAATCCATATGAAGGGTATTAAGAACTTCCAAGTTGGTGTTTTTAGTTTTAGGTTTGTGGGTATGCTTTTTACTCTTTCTTAGTTGACATGCAGAGCAAAGATGATCTTTCTCAAACTTCAATCTAGGTAAACCTCTGACTAAGTCCTTTCTTGCAAGGTCATTGATGGTACCGAAGTTCAAATGGTTTAAACGACGATGCCATAACCATGATTTGTTCTTTAAGGCCTTAAACAACAGGCAAATGGGAGAGGACTTCATCATGTCTTCAACCAAGATAGTGTACAAATTAGAGCCGTGAGAACCTTTAATTAATTCAACACCATCCGTATCTCGAACATAACATGAATGTTTCCTAAATGCGACTTCCAGATCAGAGTCGCAAAATTGTCCGACAGAGAACAAATTGTGTCTTAGTCCTTCCACATAGTATACCCTAGAGATTACACTGTCACCAATCACATAATCTCTACAACCCATAATAGCACCAAAGTGGTCATTCCCGAATCTAACTGTCCCGATGAACTTTTTCACGAAATTCTTGAGCCGTGAGCGATCCCCCGTCATATGTTTTGAACAGCTTGAGTCCAAATACCAAAGGATGATATGTAAGACCTGCATTTGAAAACAGACGAAGATGGAGAGTTTGGAAAGTTGGATCCCTAATTTTGGTTGGGTTCCTGTTAGTTAGCACAAGTAATGGCCTGATTCTCATTTTGCTTAGCAGGTGCTTCTTTGGGTTTAGTGAGCCTAGTTAAAGGGCACTGTTCTCCTAAAGTAAATATTCTGCGTGTAGGTCTCCATTGATGACCAACACTGGTAAGCACTTTGCTTGTGGGTTGCCATACTTGTCTAACTTGCTTAGGTTTCCAAACTTGCTTAACTTTACGCACAACATTATGAATATTATGAATAGAGGGGGATGCCTTAACATATTACAAATAATTAACCACACACACATCATGATTTGTAGAAATTAAACATTTGTTACATGTTTGGCAAACGAAATCAGAATTCGAATTAATTACAGTACGCTTAGAGCTACTACTAGAATCAACACGATTCGTGGTTCTTATGTTAGACTTATTTTTCCTAGGGTGTTCTTCTACTTTCTTCTTGTTGACACCTTTAGCTGGCGAGATACTATTTTTCTTGTTATTGCTCCTAGGCTCTGATCTGCTAGCATTGGTGCAACAATTTACTCCTGTAGAAGGAGGCATAAGGACATTAGTCTTCTAAGTATTCAGTTGCTCTACATGTTTGTGTGTGTTACTATTTGACTTGTCACACTGTTCTTCAAAAGTAACATGCTTTTTCCAAATTAAAGGGGTAGGAGCATGCTTTTTATCTCGTTGGATAAAGTCTTTCGGAAAAGTGCCAATCGCATATTCTAATAGTTCTTGAGAGTGTTTAGTATAAAGGGAAGCAGATGCAAGTGATCTATCTAATGGTCTTTCAACCTTAGCTTCCTTTACTATCTCGCGAAGGGTTTCGACATGTTCCTTAAGATGTTTGAGATAATGTAGATGGATTTCCCTGTTGTCCCTATTGTGAAGGGGAATCAGTTCAACATCTATAGCATACCTACCGGGTGTAAAAACTCTTGCTTTTACAGACACCATAGTGTTGCATTTCAGATTTTCATGTATTTGTGCTTTTAGATTCTCATTTTCAGTTAGCAAGGCAGTTGTCTGTTCTATATGCTTAGCACGCGTGATCTTAATAGAATCGTATAATTCCTTGTAATGTTGTTTAATTTTTTCATTCTCTGCCCTAAAAAGCTCATTTTGTTCTTGAAGAACGGTGACTTTTAAAGTTAATTGAGTGATCTGAAAATCTAAGGTCCTGAAATCAAGAGTACGGTCTGCTTCACTACGGGTCTCTTTCAATTGAGAGATTTGCATTCTCAAATTTTTAATGGCGTTGTCCTTTCCTTGAATGAAAGCTTTCATTTTTTCGATTACAAAGACTGGGTCAAAATCAAGAGTATCTCGAGCGGGTGGAGATGGGTCATTTCCAAAACGTTCTTTAAGGTTTTGATACTTTAACTGTAAATTTAAGTGGTTAACCTCAAGATTGGAAAAATGTTTTACTAATTCAGTATGATCATCTTTTTGAACGTTATGTCATAATTTAGAAAGCTCTGCTTCAAGTTCCATACAACGTGTTTGAACAATGGTGTGGGCTTCATGCATTTCAGTAAATATAGATACGGTAAGGGCAGAATTTGTTGCAATATAAACCACTTCTTTAGACAAGCAATCAACAATTAAATTATCATTTGCAATAAGAAGATTTTTCTTCTCAATCTCATCATGCTTCCTATTTATAACATTTTGGTCAACTTCAGCTTCCAACTCTTCAAAAATGTCTTTCATTTCTTTAATTTCTTTAGTTAAAGCCTTTTGAATTCCCTCAAAATGTTCTTTAAGTGATTTGAAAAATGGAATGACCTCGGTGAGGTAACATTCCTTGGATTGTTCAAAACCCCTTTCCCCTTCAGTGAGCCCTATTGGTGTAATTCTCTTTTTATAGGTTTTTTCAAATTCCGAAAAAAGTTAAGTGTACAAATATTAATTTTCACTTGACTCTTTGTAGGAAGCACCCTGGGGACAAGCGTTGCAGGTTTATTTGGGGAATACACCGTCAATGCTTTGATTGGTCTTGAGGCGGTGGTCTATTTTTTGAGAGCTTCTTCTTTCATCTTGATGATATCTTGAGACCAAAATATTTGCTCAGGGGTCAATTGCTTCTGTGGTGAGAAGGTCGCTAAATAATTCTCTTTCGAGTAATCAGGTGGTGCAATCTTAACCTTATGAGTCACACACTCAGGGTCTTTCATTTTGTCATTCATTTTCCTCCTAGTGATTTTAGCTATCTCTGGGGTATCCTCTGTATTGTGCACTAAAGCCAGGACATGATTGTTTTTGATAATTTCATAACCATTATATAGAGCAGGCTGAACTTGCTTTGCACGGGTAAGGCATAAAGGGTTCTTGTAGCCAATAGCTACCTTATTTTATTCATTATAATAGGGCTTTGGTTTACACAACATGTGAACTGTTTGAAGAGACTGGTCTTGTTTGTATAATTTATCCTCGACCTTTTCTTTTAAAGCTTTCATGTCCAAAAATTCTTGAAGGTATTTGCTTTCTTTCTGTTTAAAAATCTTTTTCTGCGACGTAACTTCTTCTACCATTGACTTGTTATGGTTGATGGTAGAAGCAAGTTGCATTTTTACAGAATGAAGTTCCTTTTTCAAATTTTCTTCCATAATATTATGGTATAACTATTCTTAATTGTTCATCAATCTTTTGTTCTCTTTCCGTTAATTCAAACCTGGCCCGTCTTTCATACATTTTAACTTGTTCCTTATATGTTGCAAGTTTAGCAGTTAATGAATTATCAACTACTGTGTTCCGTGTTGTGTCAGAGACAGATTGGGCATGCGGTTCATGCATATCATTAAATATCATCATGTATGCATCATTTAGAACAGAAGATAAATTACTTTGTACAACTGGAAGTGCATTGTCCTTTACATACTGATCATACAGAATCATATTACTATCACTCGTATAATTAGCATGTGAATCAACAACGTAGTTTGGTTGTACATCGTCATGCATCTCGTGTTCGTCATGATGTTCACAAACAGCATCCTGATAGTGATCACGGTTGTGTACCTCAGATAGAATGTTCGAATCTTAAGACGGACCAGCTTCATCATAAACAAGATCTGCGGATGATAGATTAGCCATGAACATAGTCTGTGCCGTTGGAGCCTCATAAACATCAGAATCAAAAGAATCACAATCATCAGCTTGAAACACATTATCCACATTGAGTGCTAAGTCCTAAACAGGTTGCTCATCCACATCTTCATCAATAACGTTGTCTTGTCCACCTGCAATAAACAATAACTGATCTTCATCCAATGCCACCCCATTCTCTTGAGCTTGCATCAGTAACATCTTGTCTTTGAAGTATTCGGAGTTCTGTGGACGCTTAGGTTGAGTGCAGTTCCTTGCTATGTAACCTATACCATTGTAGTTGTAGCACTTAACCTGCCTTGCTTGACATGGATTAGCATTCCCAACTCTGTTATGTGCTCCCCCATAACCAGCTGCACCTGCATTGTTCCCCTGTCCTCTATTTTGTCGACCCTGAACATTCTGAACAACAACCCTGCCATCTTGAACTATGGCTTGATTCCTTGGGTTAGATGAAGTTCTGAGTTGATTGTTTGTTTGAGGAAGGTACATTTTGTATGATTGGGTGAGTAGGGCAAGTGTGTTGGTTAAATTCTCAATTAAGTTATCCGATGGAGAGAGTCCCGAATCAAGTTGAGTGTTGTCAGTAAAGTGTAGTGGAACATAAGTGGATGGTAGAGTTGTAGATGATTGTAAATAGTAATGTTGATGTGAGACATTGGACATCAAAGCAAGAGGATCCACAGTATGTTGAGTGAATTGATCCAACATCATTTTGTTCTCATTGGCATGTGCCTCGTGTTGCTTTAGATAAGCATACAACTGATCATAGTTGGAGTCCCTCAATCCTCTATTTAGTTTCACTATTGTTACAAGTCGACCACATTCAGGCAACATGTTGTTCACAAACTTTGAGTTCAGCTGCATTCTGGACATGGTCATCTTGATGTTCCGCATGTCATTGATGAGTTTGGCAAACCGAACATAGTAGTCGTGAATGGTTTCTCCTTTGTTCTGACAGAAGTGTTCAAAGTCATCATACAGTTGTGATTCCCGGTCTTCTTTGGTTAATTCCGAACCTTCCAGGAGCATCTTCACATTGTCCCGTATGTCCTTTGCATGAGTGTAATGATTGATAAGAGAGTAGATATCTTTTGGTAACCCTTGAAGTAGGATGCTTGTTGCCCAAATGTCAGCGTTGTACCTTTCCTTATCTTCAGGTGAGACATCAACATAGACTTGAGGTCGTTCTGGACCTAGATGTAGGGCACCTTCAGCAAGTGTTTCCTGAAAAGTTCCCATCTGGAATGGTCCTTCATTAATCAACTTTAAGATATTCACACCATTCTCTTTACCTCGACAATACAGACGAATGCGTTGTTGCCATGATGCAAAGTCAATCCTATCAAGCATAGGTGGTCGGGTATCGGAACCGGCACATTGGATGTCTTCCGACAGATTAGTCATCGTAATTGATTGTGAAATGATTAAGTTGATTGAACAATGATTAATGATTGTGTGTTAAAAGTGGTGATTGATTGTATGAACTGGTGAATTGTTGTTCAAGTTTGTTAGGATTACAGGTTGAAATTAGTCAATTTGAAGAATTTGGTCCAAATGTCCAAAAATCCATAACTCGCTGGAAGAAACTTGACAACTCGCTATCAAGAATCAAAATGGACAGAGTTCCTATTCACAAGTCGCTAGAAAATTTTCTTCAATTAACCTGTAACTCGCTAGATTCAACTCACTGGAAGAGAGTTGTCAACTCGCTATCAAGAAATGAAATGGACAGAGTTCTGTTCACAAGTCGCTAGACAACAGTCTTCAATTAACCTGTAACTCGCTAGATCCAAGTCGCTACCTGTAACTCGCTAGATCCAACTCGCTACCTGCAAGGAAAGGTTAACTCGCTGCCTAACTCGCTACCTACACAAGACAATAACTCGTTGACACAGTACTTTCTGACACACAGTGTATTATGCTGACAACTCGCAAGTACAATAATCTAACTCGCTAAGAAGATCTTCGAACAATAACCTAACTCGCTGGAATGAAAATTTTGGTTTTTTACCTAAAAACACCTAAAATCACCCTTTTGAACGTTTTTGCTTGGTTTCTTTTATACAACTTGGTACTAGAAGGCTATAGCAACTATAAAAACATAAACTTTAACATTACAAACGTCAAGATTAAAGAAAACCAAGAACAAGACTATAAACATTCAAAAACTAAACTTTTGATCAAAAATAACCAAGAAAACGCACACTGTAACACCCCCAAATTGGGTCGCAGCGGAATAAGGGTCCGGGGCATGTTACTTCTCAGATAAAAAACACAAGATATATATAGAATGACCAAAAAGTCATTTTAAAACTAATACATTGGATTTAACAAATGTTTGATACAAATAGCCCGAAGCTTTAACTTGTTCATTGTTATTATTACAAAGATACAGGTTCACAACACATGAATTTCCCAAAACATAATGCAACCATATCTTTAGCAAGACATCCCAATACAAAATCACCAATGTATCCTTAGCACCTTATGCTTACTGATCTCCTGAAAAACATTGCTTTAAAACGTCAACAATAATGTTGGTGAATTCATAGGTTTGATAAATCATATATTGTAGGACCACAAGATTTCCCAAGTGTATGATAATGCAACAGATGCAGACATCATATAAATGGCCTACATTGCCCGTGATGATGTTCTAACCCGCAACATCCTATGTTCGACATGATATACGTTCGTTTGCCCAGTGATATCTAATCACCCAAATGAGGATGTCAATCCCAATAGATCTAGGCTTGGACTACTTCAGAATTGATTTGGATTTTGGACTTTTAGGTTTAGGCTTATATTTTTTTAGGAAAAAGGCTTGGCATAATTAATGGGCTGACTTGGCTCATTAAGCGGAGATACTGTTTGGCCCATAAAAAGAAGCATAAGCTCCGGTTTTGTTTTACACCTCTTATTAATCTCGTGCTCGGTTTTGTCCTTTTTGGCTTCTTTTTTTGTCTTTTATGAGTATCCGTTACCTGCAAGACACAATTCACAATACCGACAAATACAATGTCTTTTCTATGTATTTTTGGTCATTTAAGGTCGTTTTAATAAAGAAAATTGATATGTGATTAAACACATATCACTCGTAATTCGTTATTAAGTTGGGTTCTAGTGTATCTTAAAGATGGATTAGATAGCGCGCAGATTCTGCGGAGCAAAATCACTCGATAATAAAAATTAATTTGTGCTCAATATATATTTTCATTGTCAAAGTCAGAATTTTATAATTTGTATAATATTGCGAAACTGAATCATAGTTAGCAGAATACATAACACAAAAATAAAAAAAATTAATATATCTTTTGATTCTTTGATTTTAGTCAATCTACAAATGACCGCTAAAAATGAATATTAAATAATACGAAACCATCTATGTATCTCGATTAAAATATATCAGTCTTTCACGAAACATCAAATATGAGGCCACGATTGGATGGGATTTGCGACACTAAGAATCTGAAAATATGGAATTCTCACGATTTAAAAGATTGGGATGGTCGTTGGGAAGCAAGAAGTCGGCAATTCATTTTTTCCATTCGCCAAGTTCGAAAACTCAACAAACATCATTTCACCGCTTATCTTCTTCATAACCCTAACTTACCCGAATAAGTGTGAGAGTTGTGTCAAACTTTATACTATTTAAACGAAATATGACGTCGTCGTCGATGAAACTTAATCCCTTTATATTTATTTCTTTTAGTGAAAAGGTGAATATATATTAACACTTCAAAACTATACATCAAATATAAAGGAAAAGATGGACATACCCATCTTCCTTATGAACTACAATTTTAAATACAATTCAAAAACTCAAAATACAAAACAAAATAGAATCCTGCATAAGCATTCTAAACTGCTACTATCCCAAACAGTCTATATTCACCATAATTCACCAAAATCATAACCTCATGACTATATTTTCTTAACAACAAGTCCTAAATAGATCACTAAATTGCTTCCTCTTCATTTAAGTGATCTATAGAACCCATTATAAGGCATCATCATGTGGGTTATAGTTATTCTTGAACTCATCACTAGAAAGACACTACTGTACTAACTACATTTCCTGTCAATCATTTATAAGCCAGACATATACAAGCAGCTACATCCTCGCTAGTATAACATGACTTTCAAAGAAATCATGTCTCATTAGCACAAATAGATCAATCTAGTGAGAATCCAACCTTACCTTCAATGGTAATACATTGCTAGGATCAAGAAGTTTCATCTTTCACAACTCTCTGTTCCTAGCATCATGCACTACCCAGCAAGTACATTTACCCTTCTTAGTGAGAAACCTACTTTATGACATACTTTACCCCTAATACAATGAGTAATGTTGATAATTACTTACAGTTACCTTACCAACGCCTACTGTAAAAATGTCTGACTATCCAAAGAATGCAGGATTCAAGTAGTCAAGGTACAAAGCCATTCACTGAAATGGACTTTAAAAAACATAGAAATTAGATAGACTCCAAAATATGCAGATAAACAGGAAATTCAACCTCTGCAAAATCCCTTTATATTTCTCGTCACTCAAAATTCAGCTAATGCCTTACGCCCATATATGGTCTTCATTATGGTCTTCTTGTCTATAATCTGGGGTTTGTAAACATCTTTCTTTAATAGACATAAAAATACACTCTGATTATGTGTAGAACCATATCCTAAAAATATAAGAGAAAAATCTGTTAATAATCAATACATATAACGTATAACAACTCGCGCTGATTGCAAACTACGAAGCATAAATTATGAAACAACCCCTAAGCACATGTATTTGCATTAATTTTGTATTAGAACAGACGCCACCTCTAATTACTATTACTGGTACTAAGATTTTTCGGTTGCTTCGGTTCGAAGAGCTTTGGATGATATCCGGCTTCCTTGTGTTTCGACTCAAACTCGATGGATAAAGGAGGTCCCTATTAAGGTAAATGTTCTCGCTTGGAAGGTTCGTTTGGATTGTCTTCCCTCCCGGCTGAATCTTTCTCGCAGAGGTTTGCCAATTCCATCTATTCTTTGTCCGATGTGTGGAATTGCGGTTGAATCAACATCGCATATCTTTTTTGGTTGTTCTGTGTCTAGTGATATTTTCCGGAAAATTTGCTCATGGTGGAATGTGGGTTACTCGGACTTAAGTTCCTTCGAAGATTGGGAGAATTGGCTTAATAACATCAGGCTTCTTTCCCAGACTAAGAAACTGCTCGAAGGGATTTGTTTTGTTTTCTGGTGGCATCTATGGACTTATCGAAACAAACTGCTTTTTGGTGTTGACCGTCCTCTAATAGCGGACATTTTTGATAGTGTGGTATCTAGTTCTTATAGTTGGCGTCGGTCTAGATGTACAAGATCTATTAGATGGGACGACTGGTATAAAACCCCTTATCTTATTTCCTTGTAATTTCCTAGCTCCTTGCTAGTTTTTATTTATAAATTGCCGTTCTAAAAAAAACGAAATCCCCTCTCATGCACGACAAAAGACCTTAATATCGATTTTTTCCACGCTCCTCAATCTACTGTTAAAATTTTCAGCCGTCGTATCCTGTATTCCCTAAATAAAAAAAAGAACAATCCATCAATAATTCTAGCCAGAATATACTTTAAATATCATGGCTGGCTCTAAAGACGAAAGTGATCAAAATTTAAGCCGCTACGATTAAAAACTTTACACACTTATGTTACTAGTAATTTTTGTTTTGTAAACCATCGTACGTGATGGAGAAATAACAATGTCTCTATATTTGTCTATTCAATCTCACTCTATACAACAACGCAGTTGTGTAATGGCAAAAAAAAAGCATATTCAAAACATTAGTCGGCCAAACAAAGAATAATAACGTTCCTATTTTTAAACCATCACATAACAGTGCAAACATGCAAATGCATCTAAACCCATGCTGTTTGTAGGTCTTAAAAAATAAGCAATTATGACAATGGGTCACACACATTACACAAAATCATATAATAAAGCCAAGAAAATAGCAAAAATTTAACATCCTAATCTTTTACACATGCCCAAAAGATAAATAAAATTCAAAAGATCATTATGCACCCAAAATATACAATTCGCACAACTTCGGCAATGATAATGACAGCTCATTCACAGCGCACAAAAATCATACGATCACAAATTACAAAAATTTATCAATTTGACTGCAACAATAGCAGTCTTTAAGGTGAAAAAATCTTGCACTCAAAATCCCACTATTTTACAGAGTGTAAACATGCAAATGCATTTCAACTCTTGTCTTTCTAACAAACTAATCGACAACTCATGCAAAAGCTATACATCAACAGACTTCGCAGCAAAGTATTTACAACCCGAAAACACATAGTTTGTAGCGCTTTAAAAATGAGAAATTATGATAGCGGGTGACACACATTGCACAAAATCATATGAACAAGCCGAGAAAATATCAAACTCAAACATCGTAATCTTTTAAACAGGCCAAAAAGACAAATACAAATCAAAAGATCATTAAGCACAAAAAATATACAATCCACACAACTTCGGCAATCATGACGACAACTTATGCATTGCGCACAAAAATCCTACAATGACAAATTACACAAACTTATCATTTTGACTGCTATAATAGCGATTTATAAGGCGAAAAAATATTGTCCTCAGACATCCACCTATTTTACACTGGTGAAAAATAAAAGGAAAGATGATCATGGCTACACACAAAATTAGTAGCACTTCAACATTCATGAACATGGGTCATACACAACGCCGTATGCACTATAAAATTAAGCAGCACTAAATAAATTCATAAACAACAGGTTTTAAATCCGAAAATCAGTTTCCTTTATTAAATAAAGGCACTCACTAATTTAGCAACCATAACCACAATTTATACGCAGCCTATAAAATCATGCGGCAATTAAAAAGCAAGAAGTTCTTAGCTTACCTTATACACACCTTATAAAATCAAAAGTCACATTCACATATCAAACTTCAAATATAAGACACCAGAATATGACGGTAATGCAAACCAAAAAATACATATCACAGTTATCATAAAATTTAATCTATTAGAAATACAAACACAAAAACATGTATCCAATAATAACATACTAAGTCAAAATAATACCTAAATACCATACATTCGCCAATGAGACGGAAATCAGACTTGTATCTTGATCTTTGAACCACTCACACTACCAAACATCCAACATTCCTCATAATCTAACCAACTTATTTAGAGAAACAGATGAGAAAATGTGTATAAATATCTGGTGGAGCATAAACCGTGGCGTTAGCCTGCAAAAAGTTAACCAAGCCACATCAAAAAAACATAGAAGCGAATCCAAACATCGCACGCAATACATCCCAACCCAAATCTTACATGCATAAAACATAATTGCATTCATAACAATCAACAACAACAAAAAACATGCCATCAACAAAGGCCATAGAACATTAACCATAGCTTTAACCTCTAGCAATTTAATGAAATCAGATAAAGAAAACTTCTTCTGTAAAGCGTAAAATTAGTTTTTCTTGAATTAATAGCAATTATGAACTCAATGCAACATAAATTTTTAAATAGCAAAATCAGTTATCTTTTTAGTTAATGACACTTATCAACTTATATAGCCAATAAAATCATGCAAAAATTGACAAATCAATATTCCTTTGCTCATTTTATACACAACTTTAAAAATCATAAATTATACACGCATATGAAGCTTCAAATATAAGACATCAAAAGATTACAGCAAGTTTAAACAAACACAAACACACATACATAAACACACAAATACATATCAAAACACAAACATAAACACACAAATACATCAATCCGACAATAATTTTTAAATCGCAAAATCATATTCCTTTTTTAATTAATGGCACTTATCAACTTATACAACCAATAAAATCCTGCAACAATTGAGAAATCAAAACTCCTTAGCTCATCTTATACACAGCTTTAAATCACAAATTATACACACATATAAAACAACAAAAGATTGCACCAAGCTTAAACAAATAGAAACACACCAATACATAGCATACGTATCAAAAAGCTTAAACTAATACAAACACAAATACATCAATCCAATAAGAACTTACAAAATCAAAATAATACCTAAATACCATACGTTAACCAATGAAACGAGAATCAGACTTGTATCTCGATCTCAAAAACACCCAAACAACATTCCTCGAAATCTAAACAGACTATTTAGACAAAAACGTGAAAGAACCGTGTAGAAACTTAGCCAAAAAAAGGATTAAAGCGGAGAAGAAAAAGAGTTTTACATGTGCTTCTATTGTTGATATTTTTGTTAGTTGAAAAAAGGATTGTTGATTTTGCTTCAGTCCTTGTGTTTTACAATGTGGATTGTTTTTTTATGAAGAAATTAGGTGGGTAAGGTTATAAATAGCTGACGTGGAAGGTTACCCGGTATCAGCCGGAAACCCTTTCAAATTTAGGACGTTATTGCCTATATGTAACTCAATTTGAAAGTTTCATGGCTAATAATGATATTTTTCAAAGTTCGTTATCTAACATTGGAACTTTTTGTAAGTTGGTTGGTTACCTATTCATATACTTAACCCAAATTTTAATACTTTCATACTCTTTTTTATCTTAGAAAGTTGTGATTAGAAAATAATTTTCTACAATTATAGGCACTCACACTTTACCGAAGTTAATAAAATTTGCAATCTTAAAGCTAACTGAGCATAAACAACAAGAACAACAACAACTATGATACTTAATCCTCCTTAAGCGTGGTATAAGAGGTAGAATGTAAACATGTCATACCCCCTACCTTTAAATGAATCCAAAGATAAAAAGATTGCTTCCACACAATTAAGCATAGACAAACGAGTCAAAATTTTTATTAAATTATTGTTCCTCGAATTCAGATTGTTACATCAAAACGCATTAAAAGTTTAAAGCAAAAATGTAAAATTAAACCGATAAACAAATAGCCAATCAAACAGTAACTATGTTATATAAATCCCTACCAAGAAATGAAGAACATGATACAATAGTAAGATTAAATCCAAGTCGAAACACAAAAAGGAAAACGAAGACTAGAGGCTGCGATTCAAAATATCAATTATAACATAATAATTAATCTGGTGGTTTATTGAAATGGATTGTGTCACCCCTACCTAACTTTTAGACACTTATGAATAAGACAGTTTTTATCACTTTTCGTCGTATTTTATGTATTTTATTAGTTTTGACTTTGTTGATGTAAAAGTTAGGTTGGGTCTGATTTTGCCTGAATAGGTAGTTATTCAGGCTAAGGAACCTTATTCTTGCACCAAGTGAATTTTGTTGAGGATCCCTGCACAAGGAATAAAGAACACGTGTTAACATTATCGTGGGAGCGGATCCCACGATTAGCCTCCGGCGTGAGAGTAAGTATATGGTTTTTGGAGAGTAATCGGGTATGATTAGGGTTTTAGTGATACCTCATTGATGATGATTGTTGATCCTTTTATAGGCCTCATGCCCAATAGGGTTTCCCCATAATTCGGCCTAAGCCTTATCCGACAAAACCGGGATTTGACATTATCTTGGCCCATTTAAACTAGCAGAGTATATCTCCTACTTAATTTAGAGGCTTACTCGCATCTTTTTGTATAGAGTCGGCTCTGAGCTCGATTATTAATGAGTTCAAAAATTAGACTCGAGCTCGGTAGGGCTTAAGAGCTCGTTTTGGCCTCGGCTCATTCGAGCTTTTTACGATTCGGAGATCCTGTAAGCTTTTCACAAGCGGCTCGACTCGTTTCTACCCCTATCAATAACTTATCCCGAATCAATAATTTCAAAAAAAGTAAAAAGTAATTCCACATAATTAATGATTCCATCTAGAAAATCCAATAAATTATTCAATTCTAACATCCAACTCATTCAACCGATGTTGGATTGTCATTTACGTGATAATTATTAACAAGCAGAAATTACCCGCGCGTTGCTGCGGGCGTTAATTTTTCGCGCGTTGTTGCGGGGCTTTTTTTTTGTTTGGGTTTATTTTTTCGGTTTCATTTTTAATAGTTCGGCGCATTTTTTCTTTCTTATTGTATTTTGTGCGGATTTATTTTTTCGGTCTCATAACATTTTTTTTTTGACCCAGGCCGCTAGAAAGTTGTAAATAGTTAAAAATAAAAGCACGTCTCGTAAATTTTTTTTTCCTTCTTATTTTTAGCGAAAGAAGTGGGGGTGGGAGGGATTATAAAGATTTTTTTTTTGGGCCGATGAAAAGTAACCATGCGGAAAAGGAGGAAAGAAAAAGTTGGGCTAGATGTTTGGACTTCAACTTAAAAAAAAAAAAAAACTACTGTGGGCCGGGCCAAACAAATAGAGGCAAAAAAAATAAGTTAGGGCTGGATGTTAGTACTAACCTAAAAAAAAAGATTGGGCGGGCCCAAGCAAAAAAAAAAAAAAAAAAACACTTGGGCGGGCCAAATAGAGCCCAAAGGCCAAAGTCAAACATTTGGCCAATGTTGATGTAACAGTGGTCATAATGTTTGTGTTTTAGTATATTGTAAAAATAAAATGAACTTGCTTTTGATGATATCATTTCCACATCAGTCAATATTGTAGTAAATTAACCATTTTAAGTTATATGGTTCTGTGCTATATAAAAAACCAAAAAAGAAAAAGTAAGAATGTTTAATTTCCCGTTGGTTTAGGTCCGTCTAATACTTAAAGATTTCATGTGTTTATTTATTTTGTACATATACGAATGCGCTTAAGTCTTTAGGCCGGCCGTAATAAGAGGTTGACGACCGAGTCTTAGGCACTCCAGACGCGTCTTCCCTTATTACGGTGCCCTCATAGCACGTGTCTTTAACACAAAAATAGAGGAATCGGTCTTGAGGACGACCGAGTCTTGAAGGATTGTTTGTGGACTTAAGTTGAGATGTGTGAGTTGTGATTTTGTTTATGTAAGGTATATTACTATATAACACATTCACGGACAAATCCACTGTCGTTTTGACAGTGGATCTACAGTGCTTACAGTGCTACAGTAACGGGCTCCCATTTTGGGTCAGCCCGAATTTTTTATTTTTTTTTAAATTATTTTGTTTTTGTTTTTTTTTTAAATTTGTATGCACAAAGTAGGAGGGAAAAAAAATATTACAAAAGTTCTGATTTATTCAGATAAAAAAAATACCCGCAAAAACATCTTCGATACCTAATAACTTACTTACTATATAACACATTCACGGACAAATCCACTGTCGTTTTGACATGGATCTACAGTACTACAGTAACGGGCTCCCATTTTGGGCCAGCTCGATTTTGGTTTTTTTTTTTAATTATTTTGTTTTTGTTTTTTTTTAATTTGTATGCACAAAGTAGGAGGGAAAAAAATATTACAAAAGTTTTGATTTATTCAGATAAAAAAAATACCCGCGGAAACATCTCCGATACCTAATAACTTACTATATAACACATTCACGGACAAATCCACTGTCGTTTTGACAGTGGATGTACAGTGCTACAGTAACGGGCTCCCATCAAGTTTTGAGAGTGGATTTATTCATCTACAGTGCTACAAAAAAAACCCGTCAAGTTTTTTTTGTTCATAACTTTTTTACATTCATCGGCCCAAAAAAAGATATTGAACCGTCCCAAAAAAAGAAAATATTCGGGAAAAAAATTAGCCCGACCCAACGCACTTTTTTTTCCCCGAATCATACAAAAAAAGAAAATATTAAAAATTAGCCCCGCCATAACGCATCGCCCAACAAAAAAAAACCCCGAAACGTAAAAAAAAAATTATTCGGGAAAAAATTAGGCCCGCCGCAACGCGCGGGTTCTTTTGCTTGTTATAAAACATACATTTAGCATTGTACAGTGATGCTACAGTAGCTTTTGTTAGGCTCTTACTTTGGGCCAGTTTATTGGGCTTCCACTTTGGGCCGGCCCAATTGATGTTTAAAAAAAAAGCATTTTGTAATTTGTTGGCACAAAATAGGGGGGAAAATATTACAAAGTACCGATTTATTCAGATAAAAAAATACATTTAGCATTGTACAATGATGCTACAGTAGCTTTTGTTGGGCTCTCACTTTGGGCCAGTTTATTGGGCTTCCACTTTGGGCCGGCCCAATTGATGTTTTTTTTTTTAAAAGCATTTTGTTGGCACAAAATAGGGGGAAAAATATTACAAAAGTACCGATTTATTCAGATAAAAAAATACCCGCGAAAACATCTTTGATACCTAATAACTTTAAAATAATCGACATGGTCACAAACGTACAAACGCCACTAAAAACCATAAGCCCAAATATATAACACATATTTACCCAAACCCCATAAAATTATATTAAAAAAAACCCATATAGCCCAAAAAAAACAAACATTTAAACATGAGGCTCAACACATAAGCCCATATAAAAAAACAACAAACTATTAAACATGAGACCGAAAAGATAAATTCGAAAAAAAAATTAACGCCCCGCAACAACGCGTGAGACACAAAATCATAATAAGGAAAAAAACAAACTATTAAACATGATACAAAAAAATAAACCCGCACTATTAAACATGAGACCCAAAAAATAAACCCGCACAAAATACAATAAAAAAATGACTTGCAGTAACACGCGATTGACATTTAACGCACACGTAATCCCACAAAATTATATTTTAGAAAAAAACCCGTTTAGCAAAAAAAAACCATTAAACATGAGGCCCAACACACAAGTCCATATAAGAAAAAAAACAACTAAACATGAGACCGAAAAAATAAACAAGCACAAAATAAAAAAAAATAAAAAATTAATGCCCCGCAACAACGCGCGAAAAATTAACCCCCCGCAGCAACGCGCGGGTAATCCTGCTTGTTTGTGTATAAATAAGGTATATTTGAACGGTTAGAGAGTTCTCCTTAATTATTACAACCGGTACCGACACAACAAATTGTTTTGCATTATACTTATAATCAAATCCCATTTGATACGACGTCGTATCAAATGGGCTGGTAGTTGGGCTCCCAAACTTGGGCCGGCCCATTTAGCTTTTTTTTTTTTTTAGGCAATTTTTTTTTTAAGGCAATGTAAAAAAAAATTGCTCGGTACAAAATAGAAAAAAATATTACAAAAGTATTGACTTATTCAGATAAAAAAATACCCGCGACATGAGACCCAACACATAACCCCATATAAAAATAAACTATTAAACATGAGACTGAAAAAATAAACACGTACAAAAAAAAAATTAACACAAAATTCATGAGACCCAACACATAAGCCCATATAAAAAAACAAACTATTAAACATGAGACCGAAAAAATAAATCCGTACAAATAAAAAATAAAAATAAAATTTTAACACAAAAATAAACCCGCAATTCAGATAAAAAAATTACTCGCGACATGAGGCCCAACACATAAGCCCATATAAAAAAAACTATTAAACAAGAGACCGAAAAAATAAACCCGTACAAATAAAAAATAGTACGACTTTTTTATATAATAAACTTTATTTATCAAATATATAACATATATCTACCTATTCACTCAGATAAAAAAATACCCGCGTAAAGATCTTCGCATTGCGAACGAAACGAACCCAATATTGCAATGCTTCTGATATACGCACGATTTTATAAAAAAATGTTGAAGTTAAATATATATACAAAAAAATTACAATATATAAAACGTACCCTCGGCTTTTAACTATTTACGTTTTTTAAAATATAACACATATTTATCAAGTCTTTCCGACCAAAAAAATACCCACGGAAAGATCTTCTTTGAATTGCGAACAAAACGAGTCCAATATTGCAAAAAAAATCAAGTTATTAAACATGAGACCGAAAAAATAAACCCGCACAAAATTAAAAAATAAAAAAT
Organism: Tanacetum coccineum; assembly: GCA_026074375.1. Classification (NCBI taxonomy): domain Eukaryota; kingdom Viridiplantae; phylum Streptophyta; class Magnoliopsida; order Asterales; family Asteraceae; genus Tanacetum; species Tanacetum coccineum. Next base: position 7,542 of record BQNB010001561.1, on the reverse strand, counting down.
AAAAAT